>VWYI01020839.1:18387-123831 GCA_013399455.1 Anthoscopus minutus | reverse complement strand
GGAAAGGAGAGGAAAGGAGAGGAGAGGAACCTCACTCCCTTGTCATAATTGGGGAAGCACTGAACTATGCTGCTTTGTTTTTTCCTCCACTGCTACTCAATATGAGGTTTAAGCTCAATTTATCATTTTCACTGCTGGGCTAAAAGCAAACACAGAGCTCTGTTTAACAAGAAAGAGAACATGTGGGCATTTACTATGGCTGAAAATGAACATCCCCAACAACCATTTCACAAAGACCATAGGTATGGGATAGGAGAGCAACACAGGGTCCCAGGGCCAGCTGTTAAGCAGAATAAGTAGTAAATCCCATGGCTTTTTTGCCCACAGCCTAAGCTGAGGGCACTCCAAGCAACCCCTGCTGCCCTGACGCTGGATCAACCCCACCAGCTCTTTATCCAGAGTGACTCAAAGCCCTAATATAACACTGCACAATGCAGGCACTACAGTTGGAAGAACAAGCTGTGGGAAGCCGGCTGCAGTATTTGGGCTATTAGGGAAAAATCATTTGGTCCGGGTCTCTGTCCTGGCACAAACCCATTAAGCAAGTATGAGCAAATCACTTCACCACCAAGCTTGTTTCTCCTCCTATGCTTTGAGCACCTTGTTCTCAAAAACAAGGATCTTTTATCCTGTGCCTGTAAAGCACTACCCAAAACCAGATTCTTCATTACCTCATGGGTCTGCTTTGCAGGACTTTTAGGACAGCTTCACAACATTCCCACTTGTAGGCAGATGAATCAAGACAGGGAAAAAATAATTTAAAAGGAATTTTTGAGGTTACACAGGAAATATGTGGCAAAAACATATTTCAGTGTGCAAGACATGACATCAAGTCCTGGTTCCTCAGCAGAAACCTCCAGATACATAGTTTCCCATCCCAAAGACATATTTGGGTCTAAATTCAAGTCAGCACTTAAAAAGTAACTACAAGCAATGTGTAAAAGGGAAAAAAACCAGACCATATGGTTTGCGGTTACTGTTGACGTGACTCATTATTGTGAGTGTCGGTGTGACCCACTTGATAGAGGTTACATGAGGAAGCTCAGAAAGAAAAAAGTCATATTTAGTAACAATAGAGCCTCCAAACATGTGCTTTTGAAGAATCCTGAAAGCCACATCAAGAACACAGATGAGGAGGAAAGAGGGACAAGCTTTTAACCTTTAGTCTCTTGCCCTCAAATTGAGCAGTACTTAACACATTCAAGAAACTTTATTTGCAAAGGGATATTTCAAGTTGACTGTAAATCCACATCTGGTCCACAAAATCAGTTTTCACCACAGCGCATAAATGATGCTACTCAACAAAAAAAACAGAAGTCTGTTCATGTGCAAGCTGCAAATAAACAAAATTAAACAGTATAAATGTTATCCCTCAGCAAATGGACAGAAAGTTATCCTCATACATCACTTGTCCCTACCCAAGCCATCAAAACAAGCTGCAGAGGTTTTGCAGAACTTATACTGGCACATTCCAGCCTGAGTGCTTAAACAGAAGGAAGACACCAGGGGAAAAACTCTGAACTCATGCAGTGAAACTTCTGTTGCAAGTGATCCCAACAACACTGAGGCAGTGAATTTCTGCCAGAGGGGGAAAAAAATTTAAAAAAAAAATAAAATTTTTTTTAAAAAAACAAACCCAAACACAAACAAAAAAAACTATGTTAATTTTGCTCATTCACTCTGTTCAAATGAAAAACAGGGCGGACTCTGAAATTATCTTCTGAAAGCCAATTATATCCCAGAGGCAAGAGTGATGCCATTAGACAGATACATCAAGCACAAGCACCTGCACACATTAAGCCTTATAATAAAGGATGACTCAAAAGTTAAGCAGATTTCAAAATGCATGTTCACATTATTTAACAGCAACCATCATCATCCAGTAAAACCTGTCACTTTGCTTTCAGTCAGAACGACTTTTCCTCACACTGAGAGAGTGTTTAACACTAGGTTTAGCTCTCACTAGCCACTCAGACACATCATGTCCACACAGTAATGGAGACCTGGAAGCCTTTTTATTCTCCAGACTCATTGGAGTTTTGGTTTTTTGATTACATGACAAGGACACAGGGCAGGTGTTTAATGGTTGCAGCGATGGATGAGCCATCATTCCCTCATTTTAAATGTGTGCTGTTTATTGGGACTTACTTTTATAACAAGCTACTTCCTCATACCAATCCATGAGGACATCCCAGATCATTGCATCTGTTTCATTGCTCTTCTCCCTTTCTGGCTTCAGCCATCCCCTTATGTTTGCCTTGAAAAACCTGTTATAATATCACTGCAGTAAGCTGTTATGCTGCAATTTGGAATGGGTGTTATTTAAAGAAAAAGGGAGTGAGAAGAATATTCACACTATCCAGTTCAGTTATTTATTTATTCTATTAAAGATGTGCTGAAGAGCCCTACAAGTACCCATGCCCTCCCTGCACCATGCAATGAACACAGGGAACTTTTGCTCCTAAATTGGAGAATTTAATAAGAGATGACAGTCCAGAGAACATTAAGAATTCCTCAGAGCATCCACCATACTGAGGGCAAGACTGATGGACAAAAGCAGCCACATAAGAGCAGAATTCTCTATACTACAGCCTACAGTCAAACATGTCTGGCCAGCATATTCTCTCAGCCTGTCACTTTTGCCAAAAGCATCAAGAGGTCATTGCAGCATAAAAACCTGATGTTACAGCAAAAGTAACAACTTCACATCATAGTGAAGTTTCTGCTTTCTCCTGGACAAAGCTTTCCTGGAAGCTCCCTGACAAGCTATTTATCAAGATGCTATTATAGCTTGTACTTAAATTGCAGGTGTCAAGCTGTGCATTGCATCAGATTTCCCTGGCAGCATGAAGCATATCCAGAGGAATCCCAGTGAAGCTCTTCATCCTACTCAGGAGTATAAGCTCATCACTTCTCCACAAGTTAATAGGGAGAAAACCCCATATCCAGAATGTTTTGTTTTTAAGACTGCTGCTTTTAATATAGACATGTATATTAAGGTGAGAAAACACCTTCAGGCTTACTACAGAAGATGACATGATTCCCAAATCCACCAGCACAAGCCAACATATTACTTCACTGTGGGGAAGAAAGACTGTCTGGCATTCAAGTTCATACTTTTCCAAGGTAAAAATCATCATACAACTTCAAAATATTGTATTCTGCATTAAAAAAAAATTCTTTCTAACCCATACAAATCTTCATATTCACACTGAAATATTTAATGATATTTACTGGTATATCAAATTATTTTCTTTCCTTCCTGACTGCTGTGTTTTTAGAACATATCAGATTATAATGAATGGCCTTAAGGCTGCCAGCATTTCTGACACCACCCGTTTGCCAGTAAGGCCTAAGCCAGTACTTTATCCCCTCCCAAAACTCCAGCCCACCTGAACTCCAAAACTCTCCCACAAGTGAAACCACCCAGACTAAACTTTGCTCTTCCTTCCGTGCTTGTCCAACAGCTTCATCACAAACCTGTCACCTCTTCAGCTCACCAGAATAACAACAGGTGAGTAAATCCAAGTTGGCATCACCAGGTTCATCCCAAACTCGGTTACAAGATTTCAGTTTCCCCTATCCCAAGCACCACCCTCTTAGCTGATACTCAGTGCATTGCTTATTCCAACCCTGCTCAGGTGACATGTGGGGTCACCACTGCTTGCTCTAAGAAAACAGGACAAAAATAAGAACAAAACAGGACAGAATTGCAGGGGTTTGTCACTATTTTTTTCAAATATTTGCTGCAGTACCAGGTGGAAAGATCTTTGGAGTGCTTTGGAACAGCATTTTCAGGGGTTTTTATGGTTGGTTGTTTTCTTTTTGGATTTTGTTTTTGGTTTTTTGTTTTGTTTTGGGGGATTTTTTGTTGCTGTTGGTTTGGTTTTGTTGGTAAAGAAAAATGTCAAACTAGGTTTGATCCCTATCAAGCAGGCTTGTCTTCAAGTGGATTCACTGCTATTAACTATGCATCAATTATCAAGAAAACTTAAAAGAAAAACAACAAACCAAATATGAAGCACCATGTTTCAGACAGTAAGAGAGAAGAAATCATGATGTTGAAAGTCAATCCAATTGTTTCCCCACTTTGAATTCTGTCTATTCCAAAACACTCCACTGATATAGGCCGTCCAAACTTTTATTTTATAGAAAGTCAGTCTGAAGAGTGTATTCGAGTTGAACAATTTTACTCTCCAAATCTGACCCAGCAACATTTGCTAGTTGAGCAGAGTTGCCTTTTTAAACCTATAAAGAAGGTCACAGACTCAACCATACACGTTAAACATATTACAAGCAATTAAAGGAGAGATAATTTGGGAGATAAACACTGGAGAACTGGAGAGGTTTCTCAACCAGTGCAATTAGAATAAATCAGAAGCACGGCCGCTGTGCCAGCCCCTGCTCCCGGAGCTCATCACCATCATCATCTCCAGAATGATGGAGCAGGGAGCGGGACGAGGGAGCAGGGAGTGACCGCGGGGCTGCAGCGCAGCTGAGCGCACAGAGGGGGAGCGCAGGCGAGGGAGGGGAAGGGGAAGGGGAAGGGGAAGCGGTGAGAGCCCCGGGGAGGGACGCGCTGGCTGCAGCGGGAGCGCTCCGCAGGTGCGGCGCATCCCACGGCCGGCCCGAGCCGGGGCTTCCTCGCTGCTCCCCCGGGCGCGGCCGCCGCCTCCGGGGAGCGCTGGGGCCGCGGAGAAGATGATCGCGGAAACTTCGCCGCGGTTCACTTGGCACCTCCCTCCCTCTCCCAGCCCCTCGAATAGCGCCGAGGGGAGCCCAGCCCGCCCCAGACCCTCAACTCCGCCGAGAAGAGCTCAGCTCACCCCGGCCCCTCCACCCCTTCCTGTCCGAGGGCCGCTGCCCAGTGTCTTTTTGCGGCGAGCCCGACGGGAGAGAGGGAGGCAGATCTGCTCCCAGCCCCGGCTCTCCGCCGCCCCGCTCCCCGAGCCCCGCCTGGGCACCGCAGCGGGAGGATCTCCCTTTTGTGTTCGGCATCAACTTCTTCCCCCAGTGGGACAGCGATGGACGTGGCAGTCCCCGCTCTCCGCGCAGGATGCTTCCTCACCTCCCCTTCCAGTTGCACAGGTCGCTGGAGTACTGAGCCGCGGCGCCGCCGCCCAACAGCAGCCGCAGCCCCAGGAGCAGCGGCAGGAGCCCGGAGACTGGGGCGCTCCGCATGGTCCCCCGGGCCGGTGCGAACGTGGTGCAGGCGGCGAGGAGCGATGTGCGCGGCGCCTAGGGCTCGCCTACATGGTGGGAAGCGCGGCAGGGCGGCGCGGCTACCCCATCCCCGGCTGCCGCATCCCAGCTCGGTACGGCACCGCTCGGCTCTGCAGCTCGCACCCGCTGCCCGCGGGTTCCCAGCTGAGGGGCGGGAGCGGCTCGGCCGAGGGCCGGCTCCTCCTCCCACTTCCCCCTCCCGCCGCTCCTCCTCCGGCAAGGCCGGCATTTGCGGCGCCGGCAAAACGCGGCGCCGGATTGAGAGCAGCGGCGGCCCGCGGCTATGGCGCGTCCCGGGCTCCGCCGCTGCCCCGACCCGTCTTGGCAGATGTCCTGGCCCGGGGCTAGAGCCCGCTCCGCTCCTGCCCCGCCCTGCTGTTCTGTCCCCGGGGGTGCCCGCAGTGACCCGCAGTCTGTCCCCAGGGGTGCAGCCCCTGGTGCCCGCACTGCACCTCGCTGCAGCAGGTGACTCAACTTGCAGCAGGATCTCCACCAAGTCGCAGTTCCTGGTAGATGAAGGCTGACGATTTTGCAGCAACTTTATTGTGTCTCCACTTACCACAAAACAATTGGGACTCGATCTTATTAGTGTTACTCTTCACTACTTAATGACCGCTCGGGATAACTCCTTGTGTTGTTTAATGTCCCGGGTTATTCCGCTGTTGACTTCGGATACTTAACCCTTAGTGACAGAGACCCTTAGAAGCCTTTAAAGGACGTGAGGGAAGTGCAGGGGGTGAATCAGCCTAAAGCCCAAACTACCCGGGCCAAGATAAATGGGGAAAAAAACACGGATGGAGGGAGCGGGAAAATGATCCATCTGCACAAAGACTGTGCTCTGATATGCTAGGTGCCACGTAATTTCTTTAAAAGAAGCAACAAGGGGTTGAGGTTGATATTGTACATCCGCAGATAGAAGAAGAGTTAAAATATTTCCAGATCAGCGAGTTTCTTCGTCTTCGTTTCTTCTGTTGCTCTTCCAGGAGTCTGCCATGCAGCTTTATTAAGGGCACTGCTCAGATTTCTCTAGGTGAGAGTTCATGAATGAACATTAAACATTTACACCCTGTTCACAGTTTGGTGTGTTAAAACACCTTGCAAAGTGCCCTGACGCTGTCTGAGAGCGTCTGATGGCTGAAGCAGGATATTCCAGCTCTGAAAGCTTCCCGCCTGCTGCTGCACCGAGGATTAAATCCTTTGCAGTGTATCCCTTTCCATTTGTGGGTTTAGCTTTTCATGTCTTTTTTGTTTGGTAAATTACAGGTACTGTGTTCTCTTGATTATGAAGTATTAACATAATTACAGTAATTCTACCCAATGATGCAATGCATGTAAACATGTAATTAGCACGGAGGGAGAACACTGAGCAAAGTGATGACAACATGCAATAATGCAAAATGCCTTTTTCTCCTAGTCATGTGCAGTGATACAGGCTTTAGAGCTCAGTGCCTTGATTATTTCTTTAGAAGGAGGTTTTGTTAGAATGTTTTGCTTCCTTCCTTCACACTGGAAAGAAAAGCATACAGAGAAAACACCATATTGCTTTATTCCTCGGAGTGTTTATATGTGCAACCCTCTGCATATCACCCAACCTACTGTATCTGATTTCCTTTGCAATATTGGAACTGCCTGCCTTTGATAAAACAAACAAGTGCCCAGGCAGCTCACATTACACTGTGGAACTTTTGAAACTGCTTGAAAACTGTGAACTTTTAAGATAGGGAACAGAGTGTGCTATTTTGCAGTGGCTACTACCTCTGGCTTTTATTCCCTCCCTTTTAACTCAGAAAAAGCGGAGGCATTTAGTTCTTGGGACCCAGAAAAGTAATGGCAACATCGGGACTTTGAAAGCCCCTCCTGTCATCCACGCCTTCCTGATTCTGACACAGTTTTCATCCTACCCAAGCTGCTGAGCCTTACAAGTGAGCAAAGCCCGGGCTGGTGGCTGCAGAGCCAAGAACTGTGGGTGCAGAGCCAGGGATCGTGGCTGCGGAGAAAAGCCCAGGTTATGCCTCCTCCAGTTCAAAAGTGAGGGGCAGCAGGAGATAGGGAACCTCTGCAGCGAAGGGGGCTGCTTGGTTTGCTCATTTGCATCTCAATCCCTACAATGCTCTTCCGGCTACTCACAGCTATTCCATAGTAGTGCTCTTGGCTGAGATCTGGGAACACGCTCAAAGGGTGAGGCAGCTTTTGGATGCACTGAGCTGTTTTCTGTTCGAGCTGTGAAAAGCAAACATCTTTTCAAGAAAGAACATTCTGAACAGTAATTTTTTCTTTTTCTTTCTTTCTTTCTTTTCTTTTTTTTTTTTACTTTTTTTTTTTTTTTTTGCATTTACAATTCAGAAAGAGCAGAACTTCACTGAAATCTTGGGAGGAAAATATTGAATGATGTCAAATGGAAATATAAATCTTCTGCAGCAAAGGCTTCACACTCCTCTGAAAACAGAAATCACTGAGTAACTACTCTGACCTAATGTGGCAGGACTGGAGATACAGGTTCTGGAAACAGCTCCCTACACTCAAACACTTGAACCCAAATAAAGCTCCACTGCCTTCCTCAAGGAGCAACTCAGAGATGAGACTCTACACAGTCACTTCAGACACTTCCTTCTAAATTCACTTAAAATATTTGCTTGCCCTGGCTACCAACCCAGGCAGAAACAGCAATGCTTTTAAAGGACTTTAAAGGATTTTAAAGAGCAGAGGGCTGCAGGAGGAGAACTTGTTGAAGGAGAGATGACTCATTTTCCTCAGCACTCAAAAGTGCAGATTTGTGGAAAGCAAAATCAAGTAGTGATTACAGATGGGCTCAAGCTCAGGTCTGGATTCAAATTTTCTTCAAAGCATGGCTGTGTTTACATTATCAGGGACAAACCTCCCTGCCAAGTTGGGACCCAGCTGGAAGGCACAGGAAGGGTGCTTTCAGATGCTGGATTTGGGGTTGAGCACATCTCAGCTGAACATTCAAAGCTGCTTTAAACTGTGTGGCAGAGCTAATCTGTTGAAAGGTCTCACTCAGCCTTGCTGTCCCCAAGGGAATATACATGGGAGAACTGTGAACTCCGCAAGAGCTGCGCTGGTCACTGCCCAGCCATGTGTTGGTTTCACGACGTGTCCCTGTTTTGCAATTTCCAAGCAGCCCCCTCTCAGCTGATTTATTGTCACACTACTCAGTTTGCAGGAGGGGAATCAGGTCCTGTGGTTACAGAGCAGACCCAAGGGCTGGTGCCTGGTGTGCAGCCCCTCACTGCCTGCCAGCAAGAGAAATCTGAAACTTTGAAGGAGGAGGGGGAAGGAGGAGAAGCAGGGTATTTTCTGGAAAGGGAAAGCCATAGCTAAATAGCATGCATGGCAAAGCAGGAGGGAAAGAGAGTGGTCTAAGAATTCAAACAAGCCACAGAGAGGACAATAGACAATGAATACAGGAGCAATAGGAAATAAAAAGAATTTGTAAGGTAAATCCAGTGGACAGACAGGAGGGAGCAGAGTAACAAAACAGGGAGAGGTTCAGCAGCTGAATGGACAGTGGGAAACCCTTGTGTGTGGTGAGGGGGAACCATGTTCCTTGCTTGCATGAAATTAAAATCAGTAAAGAAAATACACTCATCCATAACTGCACCCCCCTGCTCATTCCTGCGTACTTCTTTAGCACTAATATCTGAGCACAATTCCTACAATGCCTAAACCACTACTACTCACACCTTGCTTTTCTTGTTTTGTTTTGAAGGGAAAAGTTTTGGCCTTTGGAATGCAACTGAAAAACAACAGACATTTAAAGAAAAATAAGTAAATCTTTCCTAAAAGAAGCTGGTGTTAGGGCGTGTCTGAAATCCAGCTGCAGAACAGCAGTATTTCTGTTGAAACTGTGTTAATTTATAGATTGCATTTTTAAGAGTGAGGCAGCATTAAACAAGAGTTGGAAGAGGGGGTGGGGAGCAGAGCTGCCCCTCTGCCCTGGACACACACAGGCAGCTCTGACACAAACAGCTCCCACTGAACTGTCAGCTCCTGCTGCATGCACAATCCAGCTTCCACCTCTGGATGTTTGCTTTGGGATCCCAACCAGCTCCCACCCAAATCAATGGATTTTGCCATAGGCATGAAAGAGAGGCTGAGGTACTTTACTGTCAGATACCTACTTAATTATTGCCGGGTACTTAATTGTCAGAGAAACAGAAAAACTTTGGGAATAAAAAAGAAAATCATTATTTGGACAGGCTACTTACAAGATGCAACAGCAAAATAAATTTAAAAAAAAAGGTAGAGATGCTCAGACTTGTGGTGTGGCCAAACCAGTAGGTGTACCTAGAGTTACACCTATCGGCCATCTCTCCACAGCACTGAACCACTGCAGGAGGGAAGATTTACTTCCCAAGTTGAGGCAAATCAGTGGTATGGCCAATGTGCAACTTCTATTTTTTAATAAAATAACACATTTCCCATTCTCTTCAAGTCCTTTATTTTGATCTCCCAAGAAGGATGTAGGGTAAGAATAGGACTAACACCAGTCTTTGAGCAGGGACATCAGGTGTGCTGTCCTGCCTGGTGTCTCCCCCAGGGCAAAGCCCCTCTGCAAGATGGGGTAACTCAGCCCAGCCCGGGCCACCCCTGCCTCTCCATGCTGGCTGCAGAGCAAGACTGCACTCCTGGCTACAGTACTCCGGATTTCAATACTTCAGCCAGGTAAAATACATCGACTGGGGAGGCTGAGTGAGACATTTTTGGCCAAGAGGTCTAAGTAAAGATTAAACTTGTGCTTTGTGATCGTGCTAAACTCATGGCTTTGCAATATTAAGGACCAGTCTCCCAAAACACACAGCTTGGTCTGGATCAAGCCATGGGCTACAGCATCATGGTAGCAATGCTTTTGGTGCTTTACTCTCACCATTTCCCTGCTCCAAACACCTTGAACTGTTAAGCAACCCAGCCTGTGCAGACAGGAATTTGCATTTCACTCTGCACAGCAAACTCAAAAGCAATGAAAGGAATGATGTCTGGTCCCATGGTCCCAAGCAGGCTATTGAGAGGATCAAAAAGGTAACACAAAGGACAAAAAATGGCTAAGAAACAGCTCATTCCCATCCCACACAGCAAGGCTGTCTCAGGATTGGGGACCCCAGGTAGAGGATTCAGTGCCTAAGTCCAGAGACCCCTCTCGGCCACAGGCAGTAATTCCTGCTTGCATGCCTGAGTCTGGATAAAGCTGAACTCAAAACCAAAAATCTCTGAAGAGGCCTCAGCATATTGCTGTTTTGGGGATAGCCCTGTGCATTTCATCCACAAGAATTAGTGTTTACTTTCCATTTCACAATAACCTAGGTATTTAAAATGTCTGCCAAGAAGTACTCAGAAAACAGCATTTAGTCTGAGGACTATTCAAGAGGACCAGTTGTTTATTTCTACCACTTACTGAACATTAATTTCCTGTTTTAGAAAACATAATTTATGCCACTGATGAAGCTGATATTAATCATGATGCATATTTTTTGGCTGGTTTAATTTTTCATTTTCTTCAGCTCCTCCAGCCTGTCTCCACTCTGTAACCTGTAGGCTCAGCCTGTGCAATTGGTTCTTCTAAAGTATTCAGCAATTTCCAGTACATGAAGGGAGAATATGACTGCAGGGGACACAGGTCCAAATCCATTAGCAGTCACTTCTCTTAATAAAAACAAAGCTAAAGAGAATATTCCTAGTACTGATCTGGAAAAAAGAATATATTTTCCTTTTTGCTTCCAAAATTGGACAAAACTGGTGCAAGTTACATTAAACAAATCCAGCCCCTGCCAGGATAAACAAACATTTGCAGTGTTGCTTGCTACATGCCTGTCAAGAAATAGGCACTGACATGAATTTTAATGTAACTCTCCTACAACTTGTGAAAAAATAACTGTGCACTGTGTGTTCATTGCTAGGTTACCAGAAGGAGAGAGAATATTTTTGCAGACATGATGAAGTAATAAGGTAAATAATTCAACTTAATAATTTTCTAATTTCACACTTAATTTTCAACAGCCTGTCTTTTCAGAGACCAGATCAACCTCAGATCTGATGACAGGGATTTTTTTGGAGCTGACAAGCTCACATGAAGCAGATTTGGTCCATGGAGTAGCTTTTACAAGCCAAATTTCACCTCTAAATTTAATGATAGTTTTTGTAGGAAAAGGGTGGCGAGGTTTGTCCGGTTGTTATTAACAGCACAAGCATTTTCATTCCTTCTTAAATTCAATCACTCACTAAATGAGTGATGTCTTAACAAACAGCATTAACAGAGAAAAAATTCAAAGAGCTCTGTTTAGATACCTTGTCTGTCTGTCTGTACAGTGATCCTGTCAGCAGCATTCTGGGAGGAACAGCACTAACTCTAGTTAAAGCAGATCAGGGATTGTGCAACTAATCCATAAATTCTGACATTATTACGTATTTGCTTAAGGAAAAACAATGGATCTAATAATGAAATGAGATCTGTGCTGCTCCACAAATCAGGGTCCTTTGTGCTGCTTTGTGGCAGTATTTGCAGGGCAGATGTATCTGCAGGGGATAAAGGACTCTGCTTCACCCTCTCCCTTTTAGCACCAGAAGCAAGAAAACTCCTCAAAAGAAACCCAAAGTTCAAATGAGACTCTCTCAACTTTGCAAGCTGTGCTGAGACTCTATTTTATTTCCTTTTTCTTTGGTTCAAAGCATGTGTTGACTATCATGGCTTATTAGATCAGATTACACTCTCATTTAGGTGCCAAAAAATCTGACCAGAAATGCTCGCCTGATTAAGTAGTGGACTGAGGAAAAGGAAAGTTAGGTTCTCTGTCAAAGTCCTCCCTCAATTCCTTGCATGACCTTCTGAAAATTATTTATCTATATTGTGATGCTGAATTTAGTTGATGAGGAACACTGAAAATTCACTGATACAAAGTCATGGTCAATTTATTGTTGTGAGATCAGTGACAAAAAAAAAACAACATGAAAGCCTGAAGGTATGGTAAGAGGCCTTGTTGAGGCTAAAATACCTTAATTTGAAAAGTCCCAGGGACAGTGACAAGCCGTGAGACCTAAAATAACTAACAGCAATGACTAGCAAATTAGGAAGTGCTTTTACTCAGAAACACCATCAAGCCAGAATAGATTCTAATATTTTTTGGAGATGCCATAGTCACACAAATGCTTAATGCTTTTTAAAGAAGTCCTTGAAGCAGAACCCCAGTATCAAATCTGGATTCTGTTGTCTTGGTCATATATTTGACTATGCATCCTCTGCTTTCTCATGCAGAATTCTGACTGGAAATCCAATTGAAAGTATTCAACAGTAAAATGACTGGTGTAAGACTTTGAATGAAATGGAATCCTCCCTACTGTTGAATCTTGTGCTCTGAAGAACTGGAAGAGTTCTCTAGTAACATGTCAGATTTTCTCATCCTTTCTCATACTGACAAGTCTCGTTGGGCCTTATGTGGACCCAAATGTTTGAATGGACATGAAAATCTGACAGTCTGTACTTCCCTAACACAACATGTCTCGCACTACCTGACATGTGACCCAAGCAGATTCCTGGAGATCTCATTCATATTTAGGCCAGATTCTGGTTTCAAATTATCATTCATTTAGACTGAAAGAATGAGATTAGTTTCTTCCATACTGCAAGACATATCTCATTCCCATTTATAGTCAGTTTTTTTTCTATGCTGGACCATTTCAAGGAAAAAAAAAGAAAAAAAGTACAACTAACCCAAATGGTTGATGATCTATTTATATCTAGTTCTATTTCATTTCATGCCTCTCTCACTTCACAGCACTACAACCTGTTTGAATTTTCCTCTGTGATAGCCACTCCTCCTTGTTGACCATTGCTCACTCAGTCATTGCTTGTTGGATCAGCTGGGCACTTGCACAATCAAGGCTTTGTTATGCTTTCAGACAGGCTGCAGGTCACAATATTGAAGCAGCACAAGGGCTGTTTCCTCTCCTGGTATTCTTCTTCCCTGTTTTTTAGGAACACACTGTCCTAAACACATGAAAAAGGATATAAAGTAATTATGACAATAAATACTACAACAGCTCTCATTTAATTTGCTAAACAATGTCTGTTTTTCCCTTTGACATAAAAGAGTGAAATATTCAAAAGTCTGAAGAGTTTTTGTAAGATGGTCAACTGAGAAACAAGAATTTCCTTCTTTGAGAAGTGCAGCAGAACTCAGGTTTATTTAATAAATCAGTGGATGATAGCTGGTGATACATTGTTAGTGGGGACCCTTGAAGAGCTGCTCTCTCCACCAGTTAATTGGCCCAAATAAAATGGAATGGACTTCCTAACTAATAAGCACTCACAATAATGAACAGCAACTGCAGGGATGGTGGGAAGATAAAGGAATGCACATACCAAGGCTCTGCAACAGGATGAAATGTCAAAGTTCAAGTTTACGTGCATAATAACCACAATGGTCACATGGGTTGTCAGCTGCATAAATAATCTGAGATCCCAAGATGAGAACACTGACAAACTAAACTTTCTACAGTTGGAGATTTTAAAACAAAAGGAAACTTCCTATTTGCATATAGAGATATCCCAGTATTAAAATACCTGCAGGGTTTGCTTCTAAGCCAGTACTCTCAGTGGAGCTGGACACTTGGCTGTCCTTGAACTCTGTCTTAACAGGCACAGTACTGGGCAGAGCACAAGCAGCAATGTTAGCAAAAAGGTATTTTTAGTTGTTTTCACTTGAAGTCAAAATGAGGATCTTGACTTCCCAGCTGGTGAAATTAAACTTCTTTCTCTTGCAGTAAAAAAAAAAAAATTTAAAATAGAACCTTATTTGGGAAGAGAAAGTTTAGATGGAAGTAAAGTGTCTGGGTTTATTATGGAAAGAATAAGAAGTAGATGAGTAAGAATTTTGTTACAGGGAGGGAGATGCTAAGTCTTTTGTGCATGGTGGTTTATGGCAGGCTCTAATGGCATCAGGATGACTTACCAGGGAGCCTGTACACAATGAAATCATTTACTGTCATCTCTTATATCCTGCTAGCACAGCAATGTAGTCTCCATAGACCTGCTCCCCAAACAGTTTTGATAGCCAAATTCTGTCTGTAATGTCACTGATGTCATAACCTTACCAAAAAACCACCTCTAAACTCAACACAATTGTCAGTTTATTCACAGCAAAGTATTGTGACCTGATAATGTCCTTTAAAAAGGTCACTGTACAGACAGATTTGCTGAAGTCCTTTACTTTCACTCCCAGGTCCCACTGCTGGCAGCCCCCACCAGTCCTTAATGCTGCAAAAAGCTTCCCTGAAGCCAAGGGGAATGAGCAGAGCTGAGCAGCTCCAAGGGCCTCATACAGTCACTGCCTCTTGCTCCCCAAAGCAGCCCTCCCTTCCCCCAGCTAGGCTCAGTGGTCCAACACCAGCATGTTCCCACTGTCAGTCCCCATGTGACAGATGATCCCACACTGGGACTGCGCCCCTGCCCTTCCCACTGGCCCAGAGCTGTAGGCACTGCTGGATAAGATAACAATAAACCATCACAGATACCACTTGCACAGCTCATTGGCTCATTTCTTCAGAGAGCTGCACTTCCTCGGGTTAGCATCACATTTCTCAGGCTGTCTAAAGGCCTTCCTGGCCTTGAGAAAAGTTACATTCATCAAAGAAAGAATATAAAGATGGAATCAAAGTTTTACACTGAAAGGGAAGAGTTTCCTGTCCCTGGTCTGCTCACATCAGGTCAACTTTCTGACAAGAATTACATCTTCCCTACCCTTTTACAACAGACAGCCAGTACAGCTGTAAGGGAGGGAGCTGCTCTCTCTACTGCCCTTTGTTTTATCAGCACTATTATTAGCTTTAATGAAGCTGTTAAATCTGTTTTACTGAAGATGCATGAACCTGAAAACTTTTAATTTCATAACCCAGGGTGACTGTGATGAACTGGCATTTACAGGAAAATGCAGAACTGTCTTGGCTCAAAAATTAAACAAAACTGAAACAGAATTAGTCACAATAAGCTGTACTTTAAGATCCACTTTTCAGAGTAGGTTACTATTTTAAGGATTATATTAAAAGATAATAAGACATAATAAAATGTCTTTTATGAGGCAGTATAAAGATTTAAAGAACCTACTGAATTCTGTTTTCAATGAAGACATATTAAGTAAATGTTGCTGTATTCTCTAGAGCTATACATCTTTTGTATCTTTTCTTCAGATGCCTTTGGGTAACATAATTCAAAATGTTACTCATTTCTCTTCCTATGTGTCACATAACAATGCGCATCCAATACATTGTCTGTGGATCTCCTATATTATACACATCCCAGTTCCTGTTATGTATACATTCCTTTGGAGGGATATGATTTATTTTTTTAAGCACTTTCCCATCTTAAAATGTCAGATGCTTCCTGTACTTATATACAAAGAAGTTTAAGCTCCCAAAGGTACTGAAGTTCAACAAAATTCTGCCTGTGGATAATATGAACTTACCAGTGAATCTTTGGGAAATATACAGTTCCACCTACTTTCCTCAGCTCTTCAGAATAACTTGATTTTACAAGTGTTTAACACTTCAGTCATCAAGAAGATCAGAAGCATGGTTTTGAAAAACAAAGGACCTAAACTGAACGCTGGAAGGTTTATTCTTCTTCATGTAAAAGCATTGAATCTCAAGGGTTATCACTGGTGGCACATAGGAAAATGAGAATTCAATCCTTTATCTCTTTCTATTATCTAAACCTTGCTATCTTTTGTAAATAAGACCTTTTCCCTCCAAATAACTTACTTATTGATGCTTTTTTTCTGTAAGTAAGTAAAATACCTTTATTACTTTACAGAGTTTCAGATTGGTTTGTTAATAGCAAA
Source organism: Anthoscopus minutus (assembly GCA_013399455.1). Taxonomy (NCBI): domain Eukaryota; kingdom Metazoa; phylum Chordata; class Aves; order Passeriformes; family Paridae; genus Anthoscopus; species Anthoscopus minutus. The sequence continues at coordinate 107,764 of VWYI01020839.1, read as the reverse complement.
CCCAAACTGTATTAACTGAGGTGGTAAGACCACAATCACATACCCATCTTAGGTTCCTCCAGGAGATTTCACAAGCTAAGAAGTAAATTTGTTACTTTTACTCTATTTTTAAAATAATACATTATTTAGAATCATTCCTTTAGGAAAAGATTACCAAATTGAAGTCTAACTTTGAATAATATTGCTTAAATATTAAAGCCCTTGGCAAAGGAAAACCTGCACTAATCTGCTTCAGTTCTTTGGAAGTACTGTGCCTCTCACTTGTCACTGCCTCATCTCCTGCAGTCTTAATGCCACAAAATCATACTAAATATAAAGGTACACTCAGAAGCCCAAACTGGAGCAGCAAGGAGAATGGCTTGAGCAGAACAGGGAACATGCAGAACAGGCAACCAGCACAACATCACACTGCTGTTGCCCAGCAGTCTGAGGTGCTGGGATGACTGGTGGTCAAGGAGGGTGTATGTTTGGAGGTGTGGTCTGGTACTGAAATGAATGGGATCTTTCTAGTTCACCCACAAAGGCACCCAAGTCCAGTGCTCCAGCTAATAGAATATTTGTGGTATTGGCCACCTCATAAAAACAACCACCAGCTTCTTCAGGTTGATTCATTTGAAAAGAAGAAACAAGCAACATCATTTCTAAGTACAGCTTATATTTCGGAGAAAGAAATGTAATGTAAGAAATCACGTAACATTTCTTCTCTGAGGAGCAGCCACATTTGTCAGTGAGGTTACTCAAACTCAATATGTCTAAATTTTAAGAGCAGTTAGGCCTGTAATTTCAGCTGAGCATTTGAAGTCTTGAGTACGCAGGGAAATTGGCTGAAATAACTATTAGGTACTAGTCCCTGCTAGTAATAAATGCTCTGAAGGCCAAAGGAAGGCATTAGCAGCCCTTGTGCAACTCCCTTAACAGGGTGTACACTCGTAACTAATTGGAAACCAGTAAACAATCCTGGTATTGAAGCACAAAGAAGATAATCTCACTCACACTACTTCAGTCATTTTCTTCTCATGTGGCTGACTGGAATAAAACTGCTAAAATACTGTTTCCCTCATGCAGAAAAAGATCTAGGGGATATAATAGATCACAAGCTGATTAGGAGTTAACAGTGTCAAGCCATTGTGAAAAAGGCAAACACTGCACTAAGCTGTGCAAACAGGAGTATGGCTTGCAAGACATTGGATGTAATCCTGCTCTGGTCCAGCCCCAGCAGGAGCACCAGGACCGGTGCTGGGGTGTATTCTCCAGCAGAGATGCCAAGTGCCCAGAGAGCATCCAGAATAGAGCCAGGAGAACAAAGGTCTAAAACATCACTGAACAAATCAGATGTCCACAACCTAAACAAGAGTGTGGGATAGGAGGGGAACTCAACAGCAATTAGAAAATTCATAAAATCATAAATAGATAAATGGATTTTATTTATGCAGGCTGGGGAAGGACTAAAAGATTTGTGATGGAATTTGCAAGCCTTCTAAGGCAAAGAAAGGGTTAACATAGGCATTAGCAAGAAAGCCACTGAGAAGGCACACAGCTGCAGGGGATAAAGTCACTGGGAAAGGGCTATCAGGGGACCCCTGGAGGAGGGGTCTGAGCAGCCTCTTAGGGTGGAGATACAGGCTGAAGGGAAGGGGAGGGGGGCTGTGTTCTAAGAGATTCTAGTCTTATCTTTGGGCAGGTTACTGGCCTTGTTAGTATTCAGTCAGGGTGTTTGATTATAAAATCTTTTTTAGGCCTGCAAAAAAGCAGGGTAGGGTGGTAACGGTCTTGTTGTTTTCTTTTTTTCAACAGCCCAGCAAAATTTTTCGCATCTGGTCTAAAATGCAGACCAAGTGCCAAATCTACTAAGGTACAAGCAAAGTAGGATAATTCTTGCCTAAGGTAAAAAATTAAGATGCTGTTACTAACAGAGTATTCAAAGTGAGGAGCTGTACCTTGGAAGCTGAACACTATGGAGGGAGAGAGAGAGAGAGAGCAAAAAGCATCTGTATCAAAGGGGTGAGTTATGCTATAGGCTCAGCCTCAACAGCTCTAAAACCGAGGAGATCACAGAAGTCTGCATCTGTTAGCCAGAGGGAAAAGATCTTAGCCACCAGATTTCAGGGGGCTTGGAAAATGCTGCAATATCTAATCTGGATATTAAGGCATTCTTCCTATGGGCAAAGATAGCAAGGACTGCAATAAAGTGGCTGAGGATGTTATGAAGCCTCATAGACCAGTAGGTTTTGTGAGTTGATCTAGTCTCAGGATGTCAGGACTAGTCCCCTTCTGTTGTTTTGTACTGTTAATGAGAAATATTGTCCCCCTCTTCTATTGCCATTCAACTGTAACATTTTATGAAATGTTTGCATTTCAGCATTTTTGGAAGCTCAAAGCATTCTTTGAATAGAAGAGGTTTCAAAAGTTGCTATGAGCTGAATTTTTTACCTACTTTGTTGAATGACCCTTTCAACATAGTGTGTTCTGGAAATACTTCAGTTCTAGAGCTTGTAACTTCAGTGACAAATTTGTTAAAAGAACACTCTGTATTCATTCATTCTGTCTTTTCAAAAAAGATACAACCAAGTTAAGTTGCCCACATGCTCCACACAACAAATTTGTTTGTACAGATACATTTTTACCACTACAGTTACTGGTTGAGCTTTTCAAAAGAAACTAAACCCAAGACTGCTTGGCCTCAATAACCCCACTGCACAAGCAGTCTTGCGTTATCTTCTTTTAAACTCCAGTATCAAATCTACAGCTGAGATCTGCCCTCACAAGTCAGTAGGTCCATGTTGTTCAAACTGTGAGTGTGTCATTTTAGAAATGACATTTAAATGTAAAAAACCAAAACCAACTTTACAGATACTGTGTTTTTCCATTTAGATAAGGAAAATTTCTATTTGATAGCTAAAGCCTCCAGAAATTGCAAGTCTTATGTTCACAATAATACTCTTCAAAAGATTATTTTGTCAGAAATAAAAGCTAAACATTAATTTGATGAGAAATGTCTGAGTTTGCAATGCTTTTAGCTATGAGGACTGCTTTGTGAGCTGCCCCCTACCACTGAAAAATCTTTAACATAGGGCATTTGGAAGTAGAACTAGGACCAAATCATCTTTGCTTGCTTCTTAATGGGTTTGTTGCAATAGTGCTGGGAGATCTCTTTCCATTCGGACCCACATGAAAGCGGAATGGGCAGTGAAACAGTTGACTATCTTTTGGAAACTATTTCATTTCCCAAGTTGTCCAAGGACACAGAAATGCCTACTGGCATTTCAAAAACCAGTAGGTAAGAACTCACAATGGATGTTGGCTGCCTAGGTTGCCCTGACAATCCCTCTGAATAGGTTCCACATGCTTGTGGGCCTTTAAATGTCTTTCCAAACCCACCCCAAACAAAAGTCACATTCTAAGCAGAAATTTGTATTTAATTACTCTCAGTGGTCAGCTACATAATATAACTTAGAAAACATTTCTAGTGGGTTTGACTGGTTCTGTATTTTCCTCAGGGAAGGCAGCAAGGGCTTTGCTCTGCATTTTGCTTTGCTTAATGAGGCGCTGTCCCTGACTAGGACTTTTGTTTGGTTCAGGGCAAGTAAAGCAATCTCTGCTACAGTTTCTTAGATAAAGCAAGGCACACAGGCAACATAACAGTGCCAGCAGCCTTTGTCGCCAGAAACAGGAATGATCATATTTAACAGTGCTGTTCATGGAGAGATTAAACTCAGGCTGCACGGTGAGAAGCTGTGCAGATAATTTGAAATAGATTCCAAGGGTGAATTACTGCTTGGCTGTCCTCCTCACCTCCTCAGTTCTCCGATTTGTGTGCCAACCAACATCTTAAGATAACTCTGCTCTGTTTGCTCCCTGAATTGTCTGGCTGTCTAACAGGCTCTTCAAATAAATAAGGGATAATCTCAGAATTTTGCTTAACAAAGATTTCTTTGTGCAAATTTTAAAAATTCTGAATAGGTTGTTGTACAGGGCCTGGTGCTGCAATCCCTTTTAGCTGTGAATACTTTCACTGAGTAAGTGGCTGGGCAAGCATAATTTCAGCTAATAAATTATCAATAATACTTTCCAGTATATTTTGAAATGCTTTCCAGTATCTGAAGGGGCCTACAAGGAAGCTGGAGAGGGACACTTTGTCAGGAACTGCAATGACAGGACAAGGGGTAATGGATCCAAGTTGAAGGAGGGGAAATTCAGGTTAATTATCAGAAACAAATTTTTTACTGTGAGGGTGGGGAGGCCCTGGAACAGATTGCCCAGAGTAGCTGTGGCTGCCCCATCCATAGAAGTGTCCAAGGCCAGGCTGGACAGGGCTTGGAGCAGCCTGGGATAATGGAAGGCGTCCCTGCCCATGGCAGGGTGTGGAACTGGATGATCTTTAAGGTCCATTCCAAACCCTTAACATTCCATGATTCTATGAAAATGGTATCATTACCACCAGCATTTTTCCTGTATTAAATGTTATTAGAAACTTCTTTACTAAAAAAACACTGAACACATTAGTTCAGACCAAGAAAAGTCCAAACTGGAGAGATTAGAGAACATAGGCATCATCTTTCTCCAGGAATAGGTATGATGAACAACACCAAAGCAAAAAATCAGTTTAAATTTCCAAAAATTTCAGTTCAAGCAGGCTACTACCAGCTGCCATACCTCAGTGTGGGAAATAACTTTGAAAAACCATTGTAATACGGCTGATAATTTACAGGATTGAGTTTAGAGAACAGGTGGGGAAGCGAGCGCAGCATCTATTGAGGAAGTAGTGTGAGAGAGACCTGTGCTAATGTCTTAACAAACAATTCGATGAGTGAAGTTATGGGTGTTAACGACTTTGAAATGGATTTTAATGTCTCTAATAACTTCTATCAGCAGGTTTGCTATAGAGCCCAGACAGCTTGACTCTTGAAACAGATACATGGGTTGCCACAAGCCTGAACTTCTGAACTTTGGGGGAAAATGACATGTTTCAAGGGCGAGGGAATATGTGGTCGTCGATTCAACAAGGCTGTACCTTCCCAGTGCCTCAGCCAGTGGAGAAAGGAAGAGGGCAACATGCGGCCGGGAGTTAGGATAAAAGAAGGCTGCGTCCTCCAACTCCACGAGAAAGAAAACCCCGCGGGCGTGTGCTCCGGTGGCCTATCTTCCTTTATTCGAATAAAGCTGCAGGACTCCTCTGTCTCCTTTGTGGACACTGGTTTTTCACAGCGTGATTTTCCATGCGAGTGCCCTCACAGCCCGTCCCTTCATAGGCCGAGACCGGGGCTCGGCTGACGCCGGCAGCAGAGCCTCTTCCGGCCGCTCCCGCCTCCGTCTCTGTGCTTGCTCCTCCCGCTTCTCCCTGAGGGGCGGTGGCGATGGCGGAGCCGGGGACAGCGGGCGGGAGCCCCGACCCCCCCGTGCAGGTGGTACGTGACAGGCGGGACCGGGCCGGGGCGCGCCGGGCCGGATGTGCCCGGTGCAGGCACAGCAGCTCTGGGAGGGCCGCGGTTGGCCCGGAAGGGCTGGCCCGGAGGGGTCGGTGCCGGCGGCTCCTGCAGCGCGGCAGCCTCAGCGCGTTCGGGTACACGGGTTTGGCAATGAAAGTCATAAATCTTCCTATAGCGCTTCCTGCTTTTGTTACTTCCCGTGCCTACATATATATATATTTAAGTAGTGTGTACATAATATATAGTGTGTATATATTTACGAATATAAATTTATAAATATATAGACATACATTTATTATATATTTCTATATAATATATATATGATGCATAATTATATAATACTTATATATGATTATATATAATTGTATATAAGAAAAATATAAAAATTATATGTTTATATATTATGTATACATTTTATATTTTTATATTTATATATAAGTTTTTTAATAAATGAGCACATGTAAAAATTAAACACAGATAAATAAAGTTAAATATGCAACATCAATCTCTATCTGTGCCTATGTAGCTATATAAATAGAGATATAAAAATACAGAAATAGATATAATACTTGTCTAGAATGTGTGGAGTTCAGGGAAAACCAGGTAGTGTCACAATGCTCAAATCCAGCTTTGATTCATAACTGTGTTTTAAGAGTCATATTTGGGTCATAGGCCATGAAATTTCTCTCTGTTTGTTGCTGCTGTAAATCAGCCTCACCTAATGAAATGGTAATTCTGACTCACATCACTCAGATTGTCACTCAGATGATTTCTAATGCCAAAAGCACATTTGTTGTTTGCGAATTTATGTCCCCGATACTCAAAATTACTTTGAGAGAGCTTTATGCTCTCTGTAGTTCACTGTTTTGGTAGCAGTCTTCAAATACAGAAAGGGTTGCTGCAAGGAAAACTAGAATAATGATCTGTGCTGGGATTGAGAAGTAGGAGTTGTCATAAACTGTAGCAAAAGGACACTGGGAAAAACCATTCTAGGTCTCCCTTATGACTGTGTTTAATGTTTCCTTTAGCAATGCTGATGTTTGTCCCTGGAGAGAGGGTTTGTCAGCAAAGGCAGAGCTGTAGTTGATCTTGTTTTGGGACAGAAGAAGCAGACACAGTCTCTGGAGGTTACTACCAGCTGGTATTTTTGCTATGAAACTGCACCTGTAAGTGAAATAGTGCCTGGTTCATGTTTTTTCCATCTTTAAATGGGCCAAGGAGATTGAATTATTCTGAGACAGTCACATGACATTAAAAGCCAATTTATGACTGTTCAATAGCAACTCTTAAGCCAAGGTAAAAATCTAGTAATGAGCAAGGGAGAAATGAAAGTCTAGATTTTTTATTTGTCCTCAAACTGAAACTAAACACCGAAAACCAGTGAGCTGAGCAAGAATGGTGGAACCTAAGACCACTAGTATGCAACATCAGCAATACTCTGAGGTGTTAATCCTATTGCTGAATACAGCTATTTGTGTGGATTTGTTAATTTTTCAGGTTTTACACAGACGTTATCATCAGCAGTCCAGCTCTGGGCCTTAGTCTGGCAGGTGTCCAGTCCTATATGGTGGTTGTGGTTCTGTGGAAGTAGAATTTGTTCACAGTAATGTGTTTAGGAACATGTCAATGTATTATGAACAGTTCAGTTCAGAGTACCTCAGTGCCATCAGGTATTTATGGATTGTTTTATTTGCTGCCCTTAAAGTACTTCTTTCTGCTTCCTGTTCAAACTAAACAGGTAGGTCAAACATCATCTTGCTATTTTGCACTGCTGCCCTGACTTAGAACAGGAGTGCATCATGAAAAAAGCAAGGAAGTTCCAGTTTTGAAACCAATAGCAAGCTAGTTGGTGATAACTTAGTCAAATTTTTACTCAGTGAATCAGAAAACAAATTGAAAAATAACTGATCTTTCTGGATGTGCAAAACTGCACAAGTTTATGTTGTCATTGGAAGAATTTTTTCCAGAATGAATGTTAGATTGGTTGGTATGAATGTGTAGAATCTTATTTGAATTGCCATATCCACATAAAGAATATTAAAATCTTGAGTGAATTGAATATAGTACTTCAGAATCTCAGATTTTTGCTTTTTTTTTAGTCTCAAAGTACTAATCTGAGACAGTTCTGAAATAATCTTTTTTGTCTCTATGCTATAATTATTGGGTAATCAGTTTCCCTTTTTTTTTCTTTCTCCCTATTTTATTTATTGATCTAAAACACAGATCAAAGGCCTACTTTAATTAAAATTTTAGAATGCTTTTATCCTACTTCTTTTAAGAACTGTTCCATCATCCTACCAAAAATCAAGCGGTTCATTCATTTTAGGTGTTTACAATTTTATTTGGCTGTGAAATGTGGTTAACCATTGTACCTGTGTGTACATCCTTCAGTGTCCAGAAATCTGCCTTCTCATGTGCACCTGTATGTGTTTGCACAATGTACATGTGTTCATATGGCACTAAATTGTGTATAATTCCATTTCAATATCCAAGTATTTTGTTTCTTAGGAATCTCTCCTGCTCACAATAGGAACAAATCCTCTCTTTCTTCCAACCATGCGTTTGTGGTTACTTCACATAATGAGGAGTTTAAGTTGTTTTTCTAGGGACTTCTTGAAATGTCCCATGAGACTTTTTAGGATTTACTTAGGCCCTCAAGTTCCCCATCTAGAAGTAATTTTAACAGGTACAGACTTGAGCTCTCCCTCTGCAAGCACAGCCAAGGTATCATCAAGCTGATTTCTCAGGCCATTGCATGCATGAAGGAAATGTATTCTGTTTTGAGATACTGAAAGAATTTTGGGAATTGTTGGCTTTTTAGGGGTAACTAAACAGATAAAGCCCTCCTCTCTGTTTTCTAACCAATTTTAAAATATTTCAGGTATATTTTCCTGATTTGGGTGCACATCTGAACAAAGAGGCTGTAGGAGGAAAGTCTGCAGCTGGAATGGCAGAGTATGGAACTGCATTATGTATAAGCTTCCAAAGTGCTTTAGAGCAGTTGTAGGTGGAATAATTTTTAAAAACTCAGCTGCCCAAGGGTACAGCTGTAAATATGAACATCTCCAATTAAACTTGAAGAGAAATTGATGAGTAAGATGTATTAATAGAAGACAAAAGTGAGCAGTGTCTTAAGAAATGCAGGGATACTAGAAAGAGGTTAGGGTGGTGTTACAGATGTTTCATTTGTAGGTTTGCTTCAGTGGTCTCTCTTGTTTCCTTGGATTTCTACCAAAAACCTTGGAACTTAATTTAAAAAGAAGCTTGATAGAGAGGAAAGCAAATCATATATTTGTAATGAAAAGAAAAGCTGTTTGCCTACTTTTATATTTTTAAGATGCATTTTTGGGTGAAAGTTAGTTTTGGAAGGATCTGCTACTTCTTTTTAATAAATGTACTCTAAGTAAACAAAAATATGCTTCCTGATGTGCATGTGGATCTCTGGTTTTTTTTTTGTAGTCTATCATTGTGCCTGTTCACAACAGTGAATGCTGGTTAGATGAATGCCTAAAGTCAGTTTGGGAACAAGATTTTAAAGGAACCATGGAGCTGTCAATTTTTAATGATGCTAGTAACTGGCGTTTCAGACCTTCTTTAAAATACTTTAAAAATGTCCAAGTGAATACTGTCTCTAACAAGAATTTTTGGTTCATTTCAACACACAAATAAAAATAGCTGTGTCTAAGTCATTATTTTTTCTAGGATGGTTCAGCTGAAATAATTGAAAGATGGAAGATCAAGCTGGAAGAAGTTGGTATTTCAGTAATCATTGGAATCAATGATTCTTCTCAGCCTCGAGGTGGTATGTACCTTAACAGTGAATTTGTGAGAGTTTGGTTCTTATTGCAGGCACCTTCTGATTTTTAGTTTGAAAAATGTCTTCATTACCATTTGCACTGCAGTGGAAAAAAATGACATTGTTTTCAAGAGCTCTGAAAACATTCCAATTTGAATTTGGGCCTGTTGCTTTGGGCTCTGTAGAACTTGTTTATATGTTCAAGGAAAGAAGAACTTGGCTTAGCACTTGTGTGCTCTGCTCTGCAAAGGCAAAAGAATTTTGTTTAATGGTAGTATACACAATGTTATTAATGCTTACAATTTTACTGTGGCTTTCCGATATCTGATTTATCTTCAGGAGATGGATTTTAAGAAAAAAATTTAAAATTTCATGCATGAAGATTTTAAAAGTAAATGCATATCTTTCAGTTCAGTAAAACAGACCCTGAAATAGACCCTTTTTGATAGTGCTTCAATGATCAAATCAAAACAGAAGTTTTAGAAGTTTTGATGTGAGCTAAAAACTCTCACTAAAGTCCCAAGTATTCACTCAAAGGGTGATAGGTTTAGTGAACTGTCAGGCAGGTATATGATGTGATCCCCTATTAATTTGCGCGTGAATATGCGTCACACCCACTGCAGGAGATTACAAGCAAATCTCTTTAAAGTGATTTTCTTTTGCTTGTTTTGGTTGGTTTATGTTTAGGGGGTTTTAGCACAAAATCTTCCTAAAATGTAAAATAGAAATAAAAGTCAGTTGGTTTTCGAAGACGTTGTTGTTGAGTGACAGTAGTTGGAAGATAACATCTCTGTTCTGAGGAAGAACAGCAAGACAAAGGAAGAACAGTGTGCTCACATTTTGTATTGGAGCTGTGTAACCAGTGTTTCTGTCATTCTGGACTTTGTTGGAATGAGTAGACAGGTAGGAATTGTTAAAATATTTCTTCCAAGTTAGTGTCTTTGAAGTTATCTCTTAAAAGTCATACACTGGAAACACTGGAGCACAAAATTTGGTCAGTTTCTGTTTTTTCACTACACAATCTGTTTGAAGAGGAAATAAACTCAGGCTTATTGCAGTCTCCTCAAAATGATCCTATGCAAAAGCCCAGTTCTGTTTCAGAAAGTGTGATTCTTATCCCCTGTTGAAACATGCAAATAAATGTAGAGTTTGTGCACTGAATTCATCTGCAACCTGGTAGAGGCCCCTGGCTTTATTTACTGTAATTTCTCCTGACTGTAGGCTTTACATCTGTTTTTAAATAGGTTTCAGACGTAGCAATACTGAAGTAACACAGCATAACCTTTACTATAAATATTTTTAGTATTTTAATACCTCTAGCATGAACTGATTTTGTTTTGACATTGCAGCTTGTAATATTAGAACTGTTGGACTGGTAATGACAAAATGCAAACTAGGTTTTTAGAGGGAGTTTTTATCTTTTGAGCAACTGATACAGTCGGAGTTGAGCAATGTCAATAATTACGCATAATCCTGTAATTTTTTTCTTCCTTTTTCTCCCCCCTCCACTATTGGGTGATCAGTCTCTTTTCAAAATTGACGACTTCTAGTAGTTGGTGATCAAGAAGCTAAGTAGGTTACAGTTTCTTAAGTCAAAGAATAATCCCAGAGGTTGTTAATTCTGATACTTAGGATTGTTAGTACTGTTTTTGCTAATACCATTGTGTTATGTAACATATTTTCCATTTTTACAGACATTTGCTATGTCTAAAGTCTTATTCTTAGTAGAGTGTTGTATCAATTGTGTGTAAACTAGGTTTTACTTTGGCAGAACACACAAGCAGGACAGCTTTTTTTTTTTGTTTTAGAATTCTGATGTCTGTTCACCTTTGCGCTTCAGGAAACTGAACCTAAAATTGAGTTCCAGTTGTGAATTCCATTGTGCCATTAGGGATATGTCAGATTATTTTTTGGTTTAGCATGGATTTGTCTGTGTTGGGGTAGCTGGTGACTGACAGATCTTGAATAAATTGAGGGTGGGAGGGGCAGTGTGCACGATTTAAATAATGGTGTGAAATGCATAGTCCTGCTAAAAAACAAACCCAGGCTGATCTGTGTGGAAGACACTGTCAGGTCACCATTAAAACAAGGACATCTTTACTTCATGGTTGTTAAATTTTAGAAACAGGTTACTTGAAATCCATAGTATTTGTTTGTGTTTGGTGATTTACTTTCATTTTGTTAAAGATAGGTACAACTGGAAGGAGTCTTGCCTTTAAAAGAAGATGCTTTGCTACAGAAACAATGTAGTAGTCAGGCTTCACATCTTCAACTATTTCCAAAGATTAGGATTTATTTCTGATTCTTTTCTAACATGTAAAAGAAAAGGGGAGAATCTAGGAAAAAAGAAAGGGTCACTTGCCTAAAAAAAGAAAACCTTTTTCTTTCCAAGAGTGAGGAATGTTAATATCTCACTGAGGCTTAAGTTTTTACGGCTGTAACCATGGTAACAGGTTCTTTTCACCAAGTAAGCAGGCCTTACAAAACTCAGAGTCCTGGCACAAACATTTAATTTTGTTCAGTAGAGTAATATTAAAGAAATTTTTTTACTCATGCCAAACACAGAATTTGTTGTGATGAAAAAAATTTTAATACCCAGTTTCTTCTATGGGAAGTTACCTTTATCTTCTTAATAATTTAAAAAAAATGTGTATTTCCTTCTCTCTCTTTCCTCTAAAAGTTATCTGGTATATGAAAAACTTCAGGATGTTTCTGTCTTAAATATAGCAAGAAATATTTTCCACCTCTTTCTCATAACAAATACTCATAAAAAATACTAGATATTTTGTGGTTTTATTTAAAGTGGTTTATTTGAAAATGGGGTCTGAATTACTTCAGAAAGTTCATAGAGGAATATAACTGCCATAGTGTAGTTGCCTTGAAGCCTCCTTCACTCTTTTCTTACATTTTTGATTCCTTGTAATTCACTATTATCCCCTGAAGGTTGTTGAAATATTTGGGTATGTTAATGAGAGCACTGAAATGTAAGTCCAGGTTGCTTTACAGCTGCTATGGCTTCTGATAGTACTGATGTGTTTGGTGTTGGGCAGATTTATTCTGTTGTCATTTTTGTGCTGTTCTTTTATCTCTTGCTTTACTAGGGACTTTCACAGAACTGGGGGTTTGCTGCTTTGGCATGTCCAGACCTGTTGACTTGCATCAGTTGTTTCCCACTAAAATTGCTCATGCCAGGATCCAGCTTTGCTGCTGTGGCAGCTCCTGTCTTTGCCAGCTGCTTTTTTATTGCCAGTAGGAAGGAGACTGAGGGATACGGTATAGATGAGATTAGATATTCATAGGTCTGTAAAAGGTAGTATGTAAACATCCTGTAAAATAATAAATCAAAAAAACCCATGATGAAGAGAAGTTAAGGTGAGGATTAAAGTACATGAGAAAAAATAACACAGTTATGAGGAAGAGCCTTTATTAGTCATGTTCTGGTGTTAGTTGATATAATGTTCCTTGGAAGCAGTAAGATATGCAGTCATAAGTCTTTTTCTGTACTTGGCAACTCAGCAAAATTGCCAAGGAGCACGTGCATTACAACTAAAGGAACCTTTGAGCCCAGTTAAATCTGTTTCCTGAGCAAACTTAAACTTGTAGCACATAAAGAGATAAGAGAATTACAAAACTCTTCTTTTTTTCAAATGCAAAATCAGAAACTTTATGGATAATATTATTTAAAATTATTCTGCTCTACTTCATGGTGAGATTTTTTTGGGGTTACATTTCCAGTTTTTCCTCTAAAGAGTAAAAACCCTACAGTATTGCATGCCTTCACAATGTTTATTTTGCTGGTCAGGGTGATCTTGCCGGATTCCCTGACTTGGTTCCATAAATACTCCAAAGAAAGTTTATGTTACATATGTGACCAAGTGGAATCCATGCAGAATTTTTTAGACTAACACTGGATATAATGTGGTCTTGTGTCCCAGTTTGTAAAACGTATCTGGTAAGGCAGGCAGGAACCTCCCTTGAAATGAAAAGAAAAGTGTAAGCCCCACCCTTTCCCTCAGAATTATTATATTTTGAAAAACAAGGGTCTCTCGGGCTGAGATATGGGAATAGGAATAACAGTTCTTTACTAATAGGTATAAGAAGGCAAATGGCAATAACTACAGTATTAACAGAGCAGAAAACAGGGACCCCGTCTCGGCTGAGACGGGGAAGGGTGGAGGAAAGGCTCTGTTTCACAAACCCCCTGCGGGCACTCAGTCCCAGTGCTTCTTTGAGGAGCACCTCGCTGGAAGTGGCAGGGATGAGCAGAAAGTCCCGGGCTGGTGGATGAGACGGATCAGCAGCTCCGTGGTGGCAGCTGGGGCTGCAGCACGTCCGGCAGGACAGGGGGTGTGAGGCCCACACCACGAGGAAGAAGGAAGAAGCAGCAGCTCTGTCTCGGTGATGGCAAAATCCTCTCCCACAGCAGAGACAGCTCCCAGCAAGTATCCTCCTCTCTAGCTGAAGAAAAAAAAACCCAGCTCCCTTCCAACTGCCCCCGCCCTTCTTTTTCCTGCCTCCCCCTTCCCCCCTGGGCCCAGCCGAATTCTTTGTCTTTTTAAGCACCCAAGAAGTACCAGCCGTCAGATTTCTGTCAGCTAATGGGGAAAATTCCGATAGTTGAGAAGGAGTAAAAGAAAGGACACCTAACCCCCAACGTATTGTCTTAAGATGCTGCCCAGGGCAAGAACTTAGAGATCAGAATTTTTTTTAGGTACACTTTGCCTACCTGCATAAATGATCCCAGGTAAGCATTCCCACCTTGTTGGGTGTGTTTCGGTGGTTGCTGCAGTCCCATCCTTACCTTCAACTGTGGATTCCGGCTCCTTCCTATTTTTGTCGTTCTGCCATTTGTTTGACGCTCTAGAACAGTCATCTGGGTCAGAAATTAGGCAGACAAAACAAATTTTCATCTTTGGTTCAGCTTCCTGAAATGAATGGGTTGATAAAAAAGATTCACCAAGTGTCAGGAGGTCAGAAACAAAGAGACCCTAGGTGCCAATGTCGTCATTTGTCTGAAGTGACATTTCAGCGTAGTCTCCGCTGATGATACAATATTTTGTGATAGAAATAAGCCACCTTTGTGCTCCGTGTATGTGTCTAATAAATAAGCCTGCTTTGGCCTCCCCTCTGCACTGCATGTACCTTTACATAAATGGCACATGAAGTTTTTGTATTTGCAAAGTTTATGCTTAACAAGCACCAAGGAACAGAACTTTTTGAATCCTTCTGAGAACCCTGATGGGAAGAGCATCCATTTCTGATCCTTCTCTGCCCCTTTTTGATGGTATTTTTTAGGACTTAAAAGATGGATGTATGTACAGCCAAGTGTTTTCAGCATCTCTGCAAGGGGTTGGCCTGGATGACCTTTAAAGGTCCTTTCCAGTCAGAAGCATTCTGTGATTCTACAAGCTGAGTATAAATATATAAATAATATGGATATAAAACCTGTTGTCTTCAAGATAAACATTACATATTATGTCTTTGAGGAGGGCTGGCAAAAGTAGTCTTATTCTACTTAATTGTAGAATTCTGGTACTCACTCAGAGAAAGTGACTGACACAGAAAGCCTATTTAAATATTCACATATTACCTTGCTTTAAATATGGAAAAAATCTGTACATTGTGAAAATACACTCATTTGTGTATTTTCTTTCATTTCTTTCTCACTTTATTAAGATTTAAAAAGATGCAACAGTAAAAACTCCTCCATATTTTATCTTTGCTTTCTCAACAGTTGGATTTGCTAAAAATCAAGCAGTAATTCAGAGCTCAGGAACCTATCTCTGCTTTCTGGATTCAGTAAGTTAATGCTTTTTGTCTAACTTGGTTTTGCCAGTATAATTATTTCCTTTTTAATAGAGTTGTTGATTCACTGAAAGACAGGCTGCTTGAAGATGTTTGGATGTTAAATGTGCTGGTTGCTATTTATGGCTGTAAAGTTGTATTCCAACCTGTAGAAAGCCTTACATCATTCTTTGATTATATCAGATTTCACAAGCTGTTGTTAATAGGGCTGGGCAAGGTTGATATTTAGGTGTTTTGAGGATTTTTCTTTCCTACATTCTTCAGAAAATTTTATTGATGAGAAACTAAGAGCTAATCTACTGGCTTTTTGATGTAAAATAGGACAGGTCTCACCTTCCAACTTAATTTTCTTTCCCTGTCCTTTGTTGGATATCTTCTGTGAAGCGATTCAGCTCACTAACCCCCAGATAAGGATCTCACTTCGTGCAGCTGAATATGCAGGAATGGTTTCACAAAGGTGCCCAGCTGAGCAGAGGAGTGGGGCCTGTGCTGGGAGCAGGCAGGAAGAGCAGGACCTTCAAGGCTCACCGATCTCCTGTAATTTCACCTGAAGATTGATTTTTTTCCCTCTGAATTGGAGCTGAACAGTGGGTTAGGGTAGTACAGGATGAACTGGCTTCTGACGGGGTAGGTTTTCAGATACAATTCAGCTGAATATTATGATTGTCTGTGCTTGCTCAAAAGTGTTGTTAGAGCAGGTATGTGAACTCTACCGCCATTCTCAGGTTTTAATTAGAGAAATCCTTCAGTTTGCAAACTCCAAGGGCATTATCTACTAGGTGGAAGAAAATTTTTTTTGTTCATATGTTAAAATGTTGTGATTTTTGTGATGTATTGTTAGTCAGTGAGGCTGTTTATAGGTCTAAAATGGAAAAAAAAAAAGGAACTTACTTATGAATTGCAAAGTTTGGGTATTCCAGGCTTGGACAGATACCACTTTGCATAGGGAATGCTAGGGAGTCTGTAGGATGAGTAGTGTGTGTACTTCTCTTCCAGAGAGCTACGAGTACATGAATGAGAAGTTAATCTAGGCTTGTCCCATGGAGCTTCATATCTTTTTTGGAAATATGTATAGCATGATGAACTGAAATAAATTATGGGTTAGTCTTTCTTTTCAATCCAGACAGATCTAATTGTTTGAAAATGACTAGCAATAAACCAGAAAATCAAATTATCTAAATGGAGTTCATTCATATTTTCATAGTGATTCTTCAGAATTCTAGATTTGTTATTTACCATATATTATAATCTTCCTGCTGCTGTGTTGTTTCTGTTGGCTGATTATTGCAGGAAAACAAAACATCAGGGAAGCAAATTACAATTGTTAAGGAATATAACTGGCAATGATACTGTATTTCTGCAATATTACCATTAGCAGAAATTTATATTTAATATTGCCAAGAATTACTTGAAGTGAGTTGAGGATTTAATGGTTTAGAGTGTGGAAAAGCTTAGGAGAAGCTACCAAAATTTCCTGTTATATGCATTTCTATTTATTCTTTAAAACAGAGGCATTCTGGACTACCAGAAGCCTAATCTTGCTACAAAAGAAATGTTAAATGCCTGGCATTACTTAAATGTATTTTCTACTGTCCCTCCTTATGACTACCATTTTTTGCTGAAAACAGATCAGAGCAAATTAAATGGATGTGGAAACTGCTACAAGTCCAAAGCTTGATCAGTGTTTTGGCTGTAGTTAATAAATGCTGTGTGATAATAGCTGGGACACAGATGTTACCAGCTGTTAAACAACTCTGCTTCCACACACCACCTACCTTCTTCAATTCAGTCACAGTTCAGTATCCAGCTCTCTAGGAAGGAATGCTGATATCAGCCTTTTGGAATGTGCTGCACTAACGCCAAGGAATTGACCTTCAGAAGTGCAGCCACAATTTCAGGTTTGCTACAGGTGGATATGGAGAGGAATGGGGCTGGGGCTGTAGTTTGTGCACATTACAAATAGGTGGAGAAATACACTGTGGCTTTTTGTGCATTCCTTTGTTTTCTCTGTGAAGTGAAATGAATGGATGAGCATATCTGGGAGCATCTTTGGAAGTGCTGGCTCCAGCAAGACTGTGTTTGCTTGCCATTCCAGCTGGAGTCAAGCTGCTTGTGTTATGTCTCTCAACACGGATTTCTGAGGACAGACTAGGAGGAAATGTGGAAAAAAAGATTACAGATCTCAGAACTGTCAGAATTTGATCAGCCTTTTCTAGTATGAAGTGGCAGCTGTTTGACTAACAGCTATTGTGGAGTATTTTTACTGTGGTTGTTGTTACAGATTTTACCTGCAAGCTACTTAAGGCATTTTTTCCCCTTTGGGAAAACAAGTAGAAAAATTAGAGCTACTTAACAATTTTTTAATATATAACATTTATAGTGTGAAAGAATTAGAGCTAATTTTGCAAATGTATTTCACTTTCAACTTTTCTTCTTCAAATTGTCTGCAGTTATGACTTTATCTGCCAGTTTCATTGTACTGTAGCTGTAGTTTGTCGCTTCTCTGGGGTGATGCCATCTTTGTTAGAAGCATTTACCCACTTGTAGCGCAGCAAAATTATTACACTAAAAGTTCTGCTTTTTTCATTGACATGCGCATAAACATGCCTCTACTTGTCTGTAACCGTATTTCTTTAAAAAGGATCATGCTTTCATTTCTTCCTAATAAAATACTCCAGTATTTTTACTTCCAGTAAAAATACTCCACAATCTGTATAGTTTCCAATTGTTTCAGGTTTATTCAGTGTGTTGTTGGAGGGTTCCTGACTATTAAAGAAACAAAAATGTGTCCTTTTTTGACCTGCAGTGTTTCAAACCAGTCATAATTACTTGAGAACTTCATGTGCTTGTTTTAATATTTTAATAGGCTGTGTTGGCAATGTATCACAATTTCAGAGATTCTCAGGCACTTCAAGGATATGACTTTAAACCATGTTGCCACAGTGTCACTGCCTGGTAATAGTAAAAAATGCCATGGGGATACAGATAAGTTTTATGCACAAAAAATGAGGGTGAATCACACCAGATTTGTCATTCCTGTGATGGAATTGGCAACTGCTGACCTGTGCCTTTTGTTTTTGGGAGATTTGTTTGTATGATTTAAGTTGGAACGGTAATTCTTAATTTCTGTGTGCATTATTGCTTAATTTAAAATCGCATGTGTTCCTTGAGGTTCAAGTTCAAACCTATCTTGTTGAGGGGATATTGCTAAAGGCCTTGGAGGAAGGTGGTTGAACCTTCTCTAGCCAGACATGGTAGATATGTCAGGCACATTCAGTTATAAATAGCTTGTTTTTGTAGCCTCTGTAACTTCCTGACTTTGGAAGCATGGATTTCCTCTTAGTTGCCCTTCTACATTACAGGCACTAATAAACTTCTGAAATATTCCTCCTTTCTTTCAAATTAGTCTCTATTTCTTAGGAAATGAATATGTGATCAGAGTTAGTGTATTTCCTTTCTGTTGTTGTTTAAAATACTGTTCCTTGGGAACTTTATTCTCTGATTTAAAAACTGAAATAAGCTGTTACACAAATAGCAGGTATGTGGATGTAGTGGTGACCTCCATTATCTGAAGAGATGTCCATATTTCCCAATCACTAATAAGCCCCAAAACTCAAAATACAAGTGCTTGAAGGCATCATTCCTATCATTGTTTTGTAAAGATGTGCTTGTATTAAAAACAGATTAAATGCCCCTGTCTGGTATGAAATGTTAAATGAAGAAGCAAACCTTCAGAATTTGGTTGCCATAACCTCTCCCTACATGTGTCTTCTTCTATTCAGTAGTTAAAGAGGGCATTTGGAATTGCTGGTGAAGCTTTTACTCTTTTCTGGGTTTATTGGCTTTGCTACTGAACACCTGGTGAGTTACCTGCTTCACTTGACTGCAAACATATCATTATTTCCAGTAATCTAGCTATGAGAAAAATCAAAGGTGATCTCCAGTGACCACAGAAAAGCAAGATATTGAAAGGCGTATGTCTGCAATTGTTGAATAAATGCATGAAGGTAGGAGCTGCTCCTACAGCGGAAGTTGCCTGACCTACTAATCACAATGCTTAATTAAAAGATTCCATAAAAAGATTGTCAGGCTCATAAAAGCACCCCATAGATCTTTCCATGGAGAACAGTTTGTTGCCATGCTCAAAAAAGGAAAGGTGCTTCATGCAGTCAGTTTCTTAAATTTGAAGTGTTTTCTTTGTTATCTCCTTCTTTCTCAGTTTAATTTGGGAGTAGAAATGGAAAAGTAGCAATTTTGCTTGTGATCTTGCAAGTACTGACAGATCATTAGTCTCAAATAATTTGTGGGTGCTGTGTGAGTGGCTGATTGGTTTTATAGTGTGGGACTGTTTGAAAACCAGCCCATGGAGAATTGTTTGGGATCAGGGTATTTCCTTCAGTAGAGCTGTTGGCAGGGCAGGTTTTGGAGGTCCTGGGCATTTCACTTCCCTGGTTCAAGGAGTTGAACTGAACAATAGCAAAGAAAGATTTTCCCTCTAGTCTGAGCAGGTGCAGGATGAATGAATGGACCATTTGATGAATTGAAAGATTTTGGAGATGCCATATTGTCGCTCAATGAGTAAAACATTCCTCCTGCTGTTGCTGCTGGTTGTATTTTGCATTTAATAGCTGTAATGGAAAGAAAGTGCTGTTGTCATGGGAGTGTATCAGCTCGCAATCCTTTTTTTCATTTTGAGCAGCCAAATATGAAGGAATTTGGAAAAGCACAAGATGCTGGGTCTGTAATGTGAGCTTAAGGAAGCACCTCAATACTGAGTTATAGTTAGTGTTTTGTTTTCTGTGTACTTGCCCTTGGTTGCAAAAAGTAGATGTGTGTTGTGCATTAAATTATATATTTTGTTTTACTTTCTGAAGTGCAGGAAGCATCAATTTTTAAGGGAAAATGATGAAATTACCACTGTGGAGCCCAATGTGGTCGACACAACCTGGCTGAAGAGGCCAGCTTTTATATTCCAAGTATATGATTAGGGAAGGCATGCATTTATTTAGCATTTTATTTCAAATTTCTTTGCTTTTGTCCATTCTTCCCATGGGGGAAATTTCTCATCATCCTGTCAGCTGTATATCTGCTAGGGGAGAACCATTGGAGACTTCCATGTGAACAGAGAAAGTTTGATTTAATTGTAAATGCCTGTTTTGTTAAAAATATTTTCCAATGTAAGTCACTGCTACTATTGTTATCTTCCCTACTCTCACCTAGGAAACCGAAACAAACTAAATATACTTCCCTTTTTTGTATAGGTCTTTTTTTTCCTATCCAAAATGAGTGAAAAATAATTTGGAAAGTGTTTGCCTGATTGCTGAGGTTTTGTTCTCAGTTTTAAACAACAACAACAACAAAAAACATGACAAAAACCAAAAACAAAACCAAAAAACACCAAAAAAAAACCCCAAAAAACCCCCAAACTCTGCCTGTAGAAACTGAATTGTGGCAACACATTTTCTGAATCAAATATCGTAAGTGCAACAGCTTTGATAGGAAATTGTTGATTGCATCATGTACAGTTGGGTAAAATATTTTACCACCTTAATTGTTTAATACTATAGTTGCCAAAATTCCATAATGTTTTTTAAGGTGCTCTTAATTTGTGGTACAATCGTTTTGGTTTTACTCATTAGAATTTATTTTGGTTTTTAAATGTCAGCCTTAAATCCATCCAAGTTCTCTAAGATTATTTCACTATAAATGCATTTTGTTTTATACTCCGTGGTTACCTTTCCAGTCATCCATAGTGAAGGATGTGTTGGACTTTGCAGTTGCTTTTCTGGTAACAACATGAATCCAAAAAGGCTGAATAATGGTTGGATCATATTTTTTTCTGGGATCTGATTTATATTTTGCGCTGTTTTTCCTCATCATCGAATTGCTTTATTATAGTATTTGGGATTATATCCTAAAATACTATATTCCTTTTTTTCCCCTCTTTTTTTCTCCTTTCATGAACTCAGAAGGTGCCACAGAACAATGCAGCAGTGCAGTGTGTGTGTAAAGCTGCTGATAAAAATATGAGACAGAATTATTAAAAGAAATACAGGTCATCCAGGATAAGAGTTCATATAGTTTTCTGGCATTATAGAACAAAGCTGTATTAATAAAAAGAGGCTTTGGAAGTTTTTGTGGTTATAGTGCTCCCTCTTTAGCTGGAGTTTACAGAATACTGATGCTCTCTGATAGCCTAAGCCTCAGATCTGGAGATGTGTGAGTTTTGCCAATAGCATCAAACTGGCACGATGTTTTCTTAGGGGAATGGGGCCATTCCTGTCAAGCTGGGTAATTATGAAGACATGACATCAACCTCTTTGGTGCATAGGTTATTTTACTTTGGTTTGAATACTTTCCAAGCTGATATAACCTTTTTTAATCAAGTATATTATTTTTCATCTTTGTGAATGTAAGAGTTCTCTCTGTTGTGTGGGATTATGAACAGTGATATCTTTTAGCACAAGAGCACATGTATCTTGTAAAAGATTAGGGTAACATTGTTCTGAGCACTGGAATTCATGGCTTTTTGGTGGATTTTTTTCTCCCTCTCTTTTTTCTTTTTTTTTTTTTGTTCATGTGGGAAATAGGGTAAAGGTTTTTTTGGAACACTTACTTGATATTGGAATTCTGGTGCTCTGTTGATAAAGTGGATTAGGTGGTAAATAATATCATTATAGTTTTGAAGTCGTGAGAAATTAGAAGGGGTTTTTTGCTCTATTGGCTTTGAAAATCAGGAACAGCTGTCATGCTTATTACAAAACATATCCTAAATTCAAAATACAGAAAAACGCTTTTGACAATGTAGTCCTCCCATCTTTTATAAGCTTACATGTAATGGAGTCAGTTTTATTATTATTTTGTTTTATCTTTCACCTTGAATTGTATTAAATAGTTGGACCTACTTCTGAAAATTTTTTATCATGCATTGTTTTGATAAAACTATAGTGGCACCTTTATAGCAAGGTCATTCAACTCTTCAAGTTGTAGATGTTTAAGCATTAATATATTTTTTGTTGCTGTTGACTTGATGGGAAGTTTTAATGTGAAAGTGGTTGTAAATTCAATATCATGGGTTTGTGCTTTAATAAGAAACTCAGAATGATTTCAGTGTGAGAAACTGTTAAAAGAGTGTCTGTAGAACAGGAATTTAGTGCTCCTTTGAATTATGTTTGCCTGATTAATTTTATTTGGAAATACTCTGAGAAGAAATAGGCCGTGTTAGCTCTAACTAGCGTCTAAAAAAGAATCATTCTTTAAAAGGGAGGAAATATGGCACCAGCATGGAAAAGAATATAGGTAGAAACTTCAGGGGTCTAACTTTAGCGAAGAAAAATTGTGCTACAGTTTCTATAGACTATAAAAATCATTGTCTAGAAAGGATTTAATGTTGAACAGGAAATAATATCATTTTGACAGAAATCTCTCTCCTAACAGTTCAAGGCAGGATAGCAAAGTTACTGACTTTTCACAAAACAACCTATCTTTTTGTATGTAAATAAAACAGATCTTTATGCTGCGAGTGGAAGAAGCTTTAACACAAAATTTAAATCTAGGTGGTGTGTTTCAAAGTCTGTGATCATGAATTTTATGAGTGTGGGTACTTCCCTTTTTTCTTTTTTCTTAGAATTTTCTCATTTCACAAGTACTAGGTATTGTGCCCATGAAATATGACATATTGTTAGATCTAGAGACAAAGGCTTTTCATTTTCAGTGGAATAAGGTACAGCCAGATTACAGAGATCATTTCCTCATATTCCTGTGTCTCAGATCTCAGGGCTTGAAATGAGGGGTAATTCCTTGTCCTCGCACTGCCAGTGCTGCTCTGGGAGTTGTGAAAGAATTGGAGAGTTTCTTGAGAAATAAATGTTAAATGTGTGGGTGCCTGTCCATGTGTGTTGAGATCACAGCACCGTTGTCACATAGTTTTGATTAATTCCAATTCAAACAGCATAAAATTTAATCCACAAAAAGTGTGAAGTCTCTTAATATCTGTTCCATTTGCATTTCTAAATGCAAGCCGATAAAATGATGTTAATTTAGCAACATATTCTAATGTGTGTCAGTACTGTACTGTGACTCTTTTTATGTTCAGTAACAGAGTGCTATTTATTCCAGGATGATGTGATGATGCCACAGCGGGTTAGGCTGCAGCACGAAGTTGCCATTCAGCACCCAAACAGTGTAAGTACTTTTTTCTTGTCTGTATTTCTGGGCTTTTCTTTGACAGAGTTCCGGATACATCTTTAAAAGGATATGAAAATTTCACAGTTGGGCTGAGGGAGGCAAAGCAATCACCAGTATATTCTTTTCCTTTATTTTTAATCCTTGCGCTGAATGGGAGTTTTGATCGAACTTCTTTTCTTCCTTTTATTTTCTCTGTTCAGAAAACAAGATCTCTTTACAACAGTGAAACTCTTTTGCAAATAAATATATAAGTTTGGCTAATGTCTGTAATCTAAAGGAGAATGCCTTTTTAATGTAGCCTAAGTCTTGTGAAAAGCTGCAAAGGATTGGCTACAGCCATGGTTTATCTGCTTTTAATAATTAAGAAACTGTAAACCATAGGGAGTGTATGTGTTGTAACCATGGATGAACTGGCCTACAGTTCAGCTGATGTTTCACTCTATGTCTGCCTGTAAAAAGGAACATTATTAGAATTCCATTCTTTATTCCTGTTAAATGAACTGTCAGGAATATTCTGTGAGGTATTTTTTCTCTGATCTATATGATTTTGGTTTTACATGATTTTCTGTGATTAGGGTCAGTGTTCTTTTGTGAGAGTTTGTGCATATGTTCTCCTTATCCAAAGATTATATATATATATATATATACACATACACACACACACAAATAACTTGTTATGACAGTTAATTTGTCAATATTATTGACAAAGATATTCCTTGATAAACTTGAAAACTGAGTTTGTATTCCTATCAGCAATACTCAGCAAAATCAGCTTAATTGTTTCCATATCTCTGACATTTTATCTTGTGATACTTATTTCAATGTGCAAGAGGTATCTGGAAAGGAAAGGTCGATTGACTTGGTCTGTCATGAACATGTTTCCTGTAGGTATCTGAACAAAACACACAGTTTTAGGATTATTGCTCTCTGTCAACTGAACACCTTTTGAACTTTTTAAACTCCAAAACACACTTGCTTCAAAGTAGAGATTATTGCAGTCTTTTTAGCTGAGGAATGTCTGCTAAACAACTTGCTGCTTGGTGGTGGGATGTGTACCTGCTCATGACACCACCTGTATTAGGGCTCTTCTGAAATCTGATAATCTTTACAATGGAATTTATTAAGTTATAGCTTTAATAGTACCTGAGTAACAGTTAACCTAACTCAATAAAATGATAAATCGAAAGTTGTTTTTGTTTGATATCAATCAGTTATTGTAATTCTGCAGTCAGATGCCAGAAAAACAGGCAAGTTGATCCAGTGTGCTTGTTTTATGGAAATTAGTGCTAAGAGCTGTCATATTTCTTGCTTATATGGCTCATATGATGTAAATTTTTAAATCAGACTAAATTCAACTAAACAGTTTATAGTCTTTTTAGAAAACACTTCAGCTGTTTTGTTTATATTCTGTTATGCTTTAATGCCCAACAACCCTCAGTACAAGCTATTACATGACAATCAAACAAGTAATAAAGAGGACCTGAGTAGACTGAAGGGTCTTTATGATCTGTTCTAAGCAACACAAACCTTTTACTGCCATGTTTCAGTCCAGTACTTGCGGTGGCCTGGCCTTGGTTGGGTTCTGTCACTCCTCAGAAGGATGGGGTGGTGGGAAAAAGAGAAGGTAGAAAAAACCTTGTGGGTCAAGATCAAGGTAATTTATTAAAAGCAAAGGAACAGTCCTTTGGTCATTTTGGGTCAGGTGCCTTGACTGCCACTCCAAGACCTTGACCACCCCCAGCCTTCTGGAGAAGGGGGAATGTTGGAGAGACAGCCTTGGTGCTTTGGGAGCAATGGTGTCTTACCAGCATGCAGCACTGAGAGGGCTGGCATGGGCAAAGTTAATTTTTTTTCGATCTGACCCAGCACATTTTCCATGTTACAGATACAGAAAATGTGTAGGATGTCTGTGTGAGGTGTAACCTTCTAGGTTAATGTTGGGTCTTACAGAACTCTAATTCAAATGCCTGAAGGAGAAAGGGGAACATATCCAGCTGTTTCTAGTGAGCAAATGGATCCGTTTGGTCCACAGCCCCTCCATAGTTCTGACACAACTTTGAGAAAAGTTGACCTGGTCACAAATCTACTGAACAATGTCAGGGTGGACTTCTCTTAAAAGAACATCTCTCTGCTGTCCTCATGCCATTCAATTTTCTGGCCTTCAAAGTTGTTTGGGGATGTTTGAATGAAGTTTTGTTCTGTGTTTGAAGTTCTGGCCTGGCTTCAATCAGTCTGATAAACCAGAGTAGGTGGAGAGGCAAAAGAAAAAAAAAACCAAAAAAAAACCAAAAAAAAAAAAGCAGAAGGTTTGAGAAATGCCTGTAAAGCAGTGAGCTTTTTTGGTTTGTTCCTGAAATTCTGATTTGCAGACTTGCATTTTCCATTGTTTTGCAACTTCTCCTGACCTGGATATTTGACTTTATGCAGTCTCAGTATACTTTCAGAAATTTTATTCCTAATCCTAGTCCTGCTGATTGTTACTGGGAGTCAGATTTGAAGACCAGTGTTCCCAGTGGGCCCTGATATTGTAGGCTTCAGTCTGCTGTTTTTACTATAGATCTATAGATAAGTCTCCAGTTTTGCCCACCCAGAGAAATCTCCCAGGTGCTAATTAATCCCTGAAGTTCTTCCTCTTTTGTGTTACTCTTAAATGCAAATTGCCTTACTCTGACGTGAAGCCTGGTTACTAAACAGCAGAACCAAAGATATCAGATGCCTCTGGGATCTTCCCAACAAGTTATTCTTTAAAGAAACCTGTGTCTCCATCTCTGAAAAAGCGAGGAGCTTGCCCTAGGTTCAGGTAGTGGAACACTGAGGTAACAGCAGCAGCCTTTGTGTCTCATTTCCTGGATCATAGATTAATTGTGCTTTAAAGAGTGAGTTAATTTCTATTCTTTTAAGCTGCTTTTATCTGGAACACTTTTTAAAGTTAAGGCTTGTATGGTGGAACTGTTCTGTCCTTGGAAATGTTCAGAGTAGAGGATTTTGGATCTCAAAATACAAATCACTAATCCACTGTGCTTTTTGTTAGAGCACAACTGCTGTCACCTTGTCCTCTGGTGACTATTTTACATGATCTCTAAGGCCCCTGACATGAATTCCATAAATAGACAGTCTCAGAAGACACAAGTTTTTGAGACTGTGTATTTATACTACAAGCTCTTAAGTTCTGCTTAAGAAATATAAGGCTCAGTGGAAATCCCTACTTTTAGCAGATGTAAAGCTCAGGGACATCATACTGTTTTTGTTTATCCCTAGAAGCTGCATCTGTCCCATTTTCTAGGAGAAGCCAGGTGTTGCTTATTTACCAATCACAAAACATGCATGCTTTTTTGGCAGCTAATTAATAGGAAGATTAAAGATTCTATTTCCCTTAATTTTGAAAAAATCATACCTTCATATCTTTTGTGTTCTTCAGGAGGAGCGCACACCTTTTGTACGTACTAGTGTTCTGTAGAACAACTTTCTAAGTTTAGAGTAGTCCAGGAAATATTTCCCAAACCACATACAGTCTTTCACTCTGCCTCACATTTATTCTGTTACTTCATTTCAACAGTGTTACCCTCTGAGAACTCCCAAAGCTTTTAATTTCAAGAGAGGAGGATGTCAGTTGTATCTGTTCCCTGGTTGTCTTGTTGCTGGATGCTTCCAGCAGGCCCTGCTCTTGACATGCTGAAGGAAAATCCATGGATCTGGGAATGACCTTGGAGATACTGAGTAACATTAAAGAGCTTTTAAAATAGCTAAACTTTTCCTCACTGCCTCCTACCTCAGTAAGAAAACAACAGCTGGAGTGAGAATGTGGGCAATTGAAATACAGAACATTATTTTCTTTTGTTTTCTCTGGCTCAGTAGGAGGTGAATCAGTAGCAGTGTCACAATGAACACCTATTTGTTGTGAAATTACAATCTTCTGTCTCAAACAGGTAGGATACCTCGTTGGAGAGAACAGGAATATACCATTTGCATTTCTTCAATGAGCAGTTCTCACTATTTTGTGTCTCTAAAGTGGATTTTGGCGTATTCTGTAGCTTGGCTTTTGATCAAGAGCAGCAGTGCCTAAAGCCATTTTTATCTGTTGCATTATCTGCCTGTGTTAACCAACTGCCTGAATTCTGCATATCTTTGATGGTTAATGTGACTCTAAGATAGTTGATGGGATTGAGTGAACTTGAACAATTGGTGGTGCAGGTGGCTCACAGACCTGTTCACCTGCCCTGGGAGAGCTGAAGCAAATATTGCACAGTCGGCCAATGAGTTGGAGAAATCAGCAGCTGAATGAGAACTGAGCTTCTCCTTTCTTTAAGGCACAGCTCTAGGCCAAAGCATTGGCTGTTTACTTCCAACCCCTACTGAACTCCACAAATTGACTACATTTAGAAGTTAAGAGAATTTATTTTTTTCCCTTTTGGTCTGGAAACAAACATTTGTTAATTCTGAAAGTCATAAGTTAATAGATTTTTTTTCATGTTGCTGTACTCTGTGCTGTTCTGCTTGTCAGGACCTGTCACACCTTTCTGCCATGTGTGGGAAAGTAGCAAGACTGTTCTTTCCTCCCTCCCTTAGAGAGTGCTCTACTTAGAGAGAGCACTATTTTGGATCTTATAATTCTTTTCTTGTGGCTAAAATGATCAGATCCACTTGATTCTGTAATTTTGTGGTATGAAAAGACAATGAGTGTATGTGAGATTTTAATAAACTGCCATAAAGCATAACTACATAATACTGAATCTTACCTCTCTCTCCTCTATTTAAATTCAATTCTGTACCTCTATTTAATTTTCATCCTTCCTGTGTTCAGTGAGGTTGTTGATGATCTGGCATTCTGTGTCTCCCAATTCTGAAGTTCAGCTTTTGCCATCTCCCCTTAAATGCTTTGTCCTCCAGTTGTGGCAAGCTTAGCAGATTTTCCTTTGATAACTTCTTTTTATTTTGGACATGAAGTCGATTCAAATCTTCTTTGTGTAGAACTTAACAATCTTTTTTTAAACTTAGTTAATTTACGCAGCTCTCCTTGTGCTTCCCTTATTCAGCTTGTTTGAGGCAGATCAGTGTGTGCTGCCTGGGCCTGTCCCAGCAAGCACTACTTGTAGAGCTTAATTTCAATATAAGAATTAATTAATACAACAGCTGTTGAAGAGACATTAATTGAGTACTGTCATATCTTGAATTACAAATTAGTTTGAATAAACCTGTTAGCAGGAATTTGTTCCACTAAAGGGGCTGAGTAGATCTGAGGAGGTTCTGGTCTTTCTTTGGTATAGACAGAAGGGAAAATGAGATTATTTCTGAGGTGATTACATGCAGTTGTTGATTGTCCAACATCAGTTGATTTTTTATGTGGGAGAAAAACATGTCCAGAGGAATATTTTCATGAACTAGTCTTAATTATTTTGGTCAGCAGATTTTTTTTTATATTCATTTCCCTTTTACTGCACACTACTTTCAGAGTACCAGGTCTTTTACTTTCTTCTCCAGCATGTGGAAAAT
Source organism: Anthoscopus minutus (assembly GCA_013399455.1). Lineage (NCBI taxonomy): Eukaryota > Metazoa > Chordata > Aves > Passeriformes > Paridae > Anthoscopus > Anthoscopus minutus. The sequence goes on along the minus strand of VWYI01020839.1, from coordinate 79,060 downwards.
GTAACTGAATTAAGGCCATCCAAAATAGATACTTAAAAAAACATTTATAGATTTCACTTCAGGAAATTGTCATTAGAGGCTTTTAACAGTAATTTATAACATTTCAGTAATCTTCTCTTGGTATGGAAGGTAGAAACTAAAGCAGCAGCTGTGTGAAGGTTTTGTTTGGAAGGGGTGACATTAGGGTATGTTTAGATGAAAAAATATGATTCTTTTTTTTTCTTTTTTGCACTGAAGGATATGAAAATCCTTTCTTTGAAAATGTGAGAGTATTATGCTCACATTTTTGGTAATTGGGCCTTTCCATGTGTATCGTCCAGATTTGCTAGAATTCAGCTGTGTCTTTGCTTTTTATTAGGCAGCTTCCTTAAAGATTTTTTTGAATTTGGTATTTCTGAAAAAAAACGCAGAGTGTTTTAAAAGTCACGATGTCAGTCTGGGTCTGTTCTACATTTAGTCAAATAGCCCAAATGGGAAACAGCCCAACTGACACAACTTTGTAATTAAATTTATGTTTAAAATGGCCTCCGCATGCCAACAACCCAATCAAATTATTGTGATTACTGGTGGTTGATATTCACTAAAGTCCGACTGTAATGTATTTCATTCATGTAAACATTTCATTTTTAAAACTATGTCTGAAGCATAAAATGTTTGAAAATCAAGATTCCGTCCTCCTGGTGTTCAGACATTTCGCTGGGGTGTTAACTATTGCAATCCAACCAGACTTTGTGCAGTTACAGACAAAGGAAATTGGTATCTCTTCAATGATATTTGCTTGAAGTTTTCCCCAAAATGTCATGTTCAAACTTCATGAATTCACACATGTAACATCTTTTTAAATCTTCCCGTGTTGTGATGCTCAGCTGGGCTCATTCTGATTATACTGCCTTGACTTCTTGTTTTTCATATAAATTCACTAAAGAAAATTCAGACTTCCTTGGTTTTTGATTACTTTCTTTTTATGTGCTGAAAGTAAACATTTAACATCCTTTTGTTGACTTTGGACTTGAACTAGTGTCAAGTAGAATGTTTAACAGGTGTTCTTAAATATGGATTGTTCCAACATAGAAGCATCTATGGAAATGGATTTCATCTGACCTAAAGGCTTCTTTGGGGAGTCAGCACTATCAACATATTTTATAATTTTTAAAACGTGCTTTAAATACACCAGTGTGTGTTTTGTATCTTTACACTTAATGTAAATTACCTCACAGGTGTCATGTTTTGAAGAACAGTTTCCTCCTTTGGAAGTGATTGGGAGAGGAAACACATTTTACTACCTTCTTCCTGCAGTATATAATTTTGGAAAGATTTTAACTACATTTAAATATTTCTTTATTTTTCCTTAGTTTATTTTTCCTTTTTAATTGCATTAAATGGTGATCATGAAATCTTTCTTAAAAGAAATTACTGCATAAAATTACTACAATAAAAATAATTGAAGTAGGGTTTGGAGACAGCAGAGGTGACATCTACCTTTCCCTAATACAAAAGATGTGGGCTTGATGAACTGAAGCTGCTTTCAAACATTCGGGATAAGGTAAATAACTCTTATTAGTTTTTTATTTTAGGCTTTTTCCATCTGTGGGCTCTCAAAAAGACGCATGCATATTGGGCAAAAAGGTGTCATGCCCCAGAGATAATCTTCCCTATTTTACTTGTTATTTGGATAATCTTTCTTTTCACAGTACATTATCTAGGATCAGATGTTATGATGTTTCTAATTAAAGCATCACTAAGTACTTAATTACATTGTCTTCAAGGAGGTTTACATCATTCTTTCATATTTCTAAAATGAAACACAACACTGCACATTCTTTCTCAGAGTGTAGAATAAAGTTTTGTACTTTGTATAACCTTAGAAAGTTGCATTGATTTTGTAGAGAAAAGCCATGGATTTTTGCATGCTAAAAGGTATATTTTCCAATAACTGCTTCAATAGCAAAGTTCCTTAAGAGAAGACAGACACTCCTGTGTGTGTTTGTACCAGTGCCTACTGCCTTCTGGAGAGTCTATGCTTTTGCCTTTGTTCATTTCCTCTTTTTTTAAAACAAGGGTGGAAAATATTGGGATAAAATTGAAGACCAATTATTTTTTCATCCTCATTTCCTCTTAAGTACAACGGGTGTGTTCTGACTCATAGGCTGCCTCCTGAATAAGGAAGATTGTTTGTGGTAAAGGAAGTTGTAGTGATTAGAAAACTCAAAAACACCACATATGCAGAAAACGCATTGGCCTTAATTATTGCCAACTCATTTAAACTTTTGTTTCCTCTCACCCGCTTCCTTTTTCATTTAAATGGGCAATGCAAAACATAAAACTCTAAAATGATGAAAATAAGAAGCATCTCTACGTAAACATTGCATTTTAAAATCACTAGTGAAAGCTGGAACAAGTTCTGACATGTCAATGACAGGATATAGAGTACTGAGATGTCAGATATGCACATGTCAGATATGGGACTGAAATACTCTTTTATTTCATTTATTTATTTATTTATTTATATAGAGTATTTATTAATACTCTTTTATTTTATTTATGGAACAGTTTTGTACCTCACAGGACAGTGACTGTAGGTGACTCTAAGCAGGATTTGGTAATGTGTGTACTAATCCTGCCCAGGTCCTCTGAACGTGAGCGTAACTCTGAATTTGCTGAATGTGGTCGTTGGATTTTTATTTCCAGGATTTTTATTTGTGGCCTGGAGAACCTCATAGTTGTTTTTACTATTGTTATTTGTACTGTTTTAGTTGTTTCATAATCCTATTGTACTGGCTTTATAATCCTGTAACTTCTGAAGATGTTTTCAATGCAGTGGCATAAAGAACATGTCTGTGGTATTCATTTTGATTATGTTATTTAGATACAATTCATTAACTCATAATTGTGCGAAGAGGTGAAGTTATTAGAGAAGATAGACTCAGGTGTCTAAATGCAGACCTATAATGCTATTTTGTCTCCTGTCTGACACCATCTAGAGAGGATTGGCAGATACTGGAGGCTTTTGGTAAAGCAGTAGATTAAGCCAGGCAAGACTGTAAGGCCACAAACTGATCCTCTATTTGGCCACTTCTTCCCATAGAGCTCATTTTAAGCCATTTTTATTTTTCAAATTTACTTGTGTTGCCTTTCAGTGTAGGTATTTGTTTGTACTTAAGACAAACTCCCTATTTTTGTGCGCTTACTGTTCTTCCTATTACTGTTTCTTGCTGCCATAAAGGATAAATCCTTTTGTATTTTTTCCAGAGACACCAATGCTGGTTGCAATTAAATAGAAAGCTAAATGAGCTCTAAGTTATACATTAAATTAGTAATTGTATTACTATTATATTACATTATATTAGTAATTATAATACATTTAAAAAGTAATTGTCTGTCTAGAAAGCAAATTACCTCATTGCTGTTGTAGTAGAAAAGATTGTCATGATTTTCTCTCCTGAGGAGTTTTACTTTTTCCTGAACTGCCATAGTCCTTTGCTATGAGCCAGAAATTTCTTTCATTTGTTGCTCATGTTACTCCTTCCTATGCAAGTAATATTAATACTTGCATTTCAGCAAGTTTCCAGCTGGAATAAAGAAGCCTATTGCACTTGTTGTGTATATTGCATAGTTTAATCTAGGTACAGGTATGTGCCACTCTACAGCATTTGTAATAATAAAAAGAAATAATAAAAAAAAACTTGTCAGATCAAAAAGTTGAACCTTGGATGAACTCTTATTTTTGCATAGAAACAGATACTCAAAATACTGAAAATAATATTTCTGATGCAGAGTTTTTTGTACTTTCTGCAAGGTCTGAATACAGGCCAGAAGGATTTTTATCAAGGTATTTTAAATGTTTTGAGAGAAACAACAGTGAAAAACTTTTCACTTCAATTTGAAAGCTCTAAGGAAATATTCAGTGAAGTGAATATAAAGCCTCTATGAGATATGGAGGAAATGGAACAAGTGTGCAATTGCTTATGCTGCCCCACCTTACTTAGGGGAGCTAGAGGAAGCAGTTTGTACTCTAAATAATCTGGTTTTCATTGTATGAAAAAAGCTGGTTGCATGAGCTGGGCTTTACAGATGCTGAGTCAAAGGCTCAGCTTGGTGGTGTTTTTCTTGCAACCACATATCAAAATCCCACTCACATGTCAGAGTCCCATTGGGAGGGGAATGGTACAGCTAAAGTGCAGAAAGGTGTGGGATTCATTTGGCTGAGGATCTAGAAATAAACTTGATTGCATAGTGGCAATTTTCACATTTATCTGTGAAACAGACTTTTTAAATGATGATAAAAGTGGCCTTGAGTGGTGCTGGTTCTGAAAATGAAAAGAAAGCAGATCTTAGGGCAGAGGTGAATGCAAACTTAGCACTTCCTACAACACGTTAACTTTCTGAATGAGTTTGCAGCTATTTCCCTGTTGTGTTGCAAAGTTCCATTTCCAAAGACTGTGCTCCAAATTATGGCTAAATTCAATGTAACCCACTGATTTTTCTCACTGCAGTACCAGTAATTCCAAAATAACAACTTTATTTGATGAGGATTTTTTCCTAATTTTTTTTCAATTCCAAAAGGCTCAAAGGATTTTAAGACCTACAATGCAGTAAGTACAGAACCAGTGTTATGAGCCAAAATGCAGAGAAGTAAATTGGAGCATGCAATGGAATTATCTGTGTGCCTAGATGGAAGAAGGAGGGAATTTTGGCTAAGACTTGAAATCAAACTCTAGAAATTGCAAACAGTGATACAGTGATGTATAATCCAGAAAAGACATGTCAGGATCTATAGCACTTCTTCTGTCTGCCTTCACCTCTCTTTGTGTGTGTACAGATAATTGATCAAACCTGTTCAGTTTTCTCTTCAAGCGTGAGGACTTAGGATGTGAACCAGTTGTTCTTTGGACTTCAGGAAATTACAGTCCTTTAGCTGAGCACCTGGATTGAACATTTACTTTAGTTTGCTTAAAATAACAACAGCATTTATGAAATTATCAGTCTGCTCAGAAAATAATACAAAAATGTGAAACTGTCCTCTGCTTCTAATTTAAATTTCAAGCTGCCGGGAAAGAGATGACTGCACTTCCTATTTGGCTGTAAATGAAAACCAGGTTTTTAGAAAAAAAATTGAAATTCTACTTTTTAATCTCTTGCCTTCTGAAAGCTCTATCTATTCAGCTTTACTGTGACTCTTGAACTAAAGAAACTAAGTTTTCATCTTGTGCTGTTGTGGAATAGCTTGAGATATAAAATAAAGGTAATTTTTCCCTTTTAGCTTTTATGCAGAGATTTGTAAGTTAGAAAAACCTGGGATATGCAAGAGAAGGCTAATGAGGGCTTGATTAATGACTACTAGAAAGAGTTCTATTTTTAAATAAAAGTCATCCTTTCAGCACAGGATAGACATACATCTGGCATGACTTTTGCAGATTTTTATCTGTGTGGTGTGCTGTAAAAACATCTCTATATTCTAATTGATATTCAGTTTAAAGAATTTTAGGTTAACCTCCTGAAAACATCTTAGTGTTACACAGCTGTAATATGAGGGTTAAGTTAGGATGAGGATTGACATTTTCCACAGTAATTTGTTGTTGTCATTGAGGAAACATTTCCTAGTTCAGAGACATTCTGGTTTATTCTTACGGTATAAGCAAATAACATTTTATTTTTATCCATGCTTGTTATTTTGATTGTATTTAATTGTACTCTAAATTATAATGTTTCATTGTCAGCAGTCCCCCAGCAAGATCTTCTCATGGTGTTTTTGTTCCCATATCAAAAGTATTCACAACTGCACATGCAGAGCTCTGGCCTGACTGCTCACATCCTTCTGCAGTTTAAAGTTCTGCAAACATAGATACCCAAAAGATTTATGAATGCTTAGTGTGGAAAATAAACCAAGGAAGCTTCCCACCTGTTCTTGAACAGAACTTGATTATAGGAAATTAGTGTTCAGAAACACTAAAACCCTGTGGTGTTAGTTCTCAGTGGACAAACATCCTCAGTGGGAAGTACCATCAAAATCAGGAAGAGAAATGGAGAGTTACAGTATGATGGCAGTACAGTAGTTGTTATAAAACAATATCAGCTTACTTTACATAAATAATTAAGTCCTGTGGTATCCTGAAGGTTTTGTGTAGCCTGCAGACTTCAGGAGGAGCAAAACCAGTAAGGTTCTGTCCAGTCACACTCCTGGGGCTCTCCTCAACTATTTCCTTGTCTGATCAGAGATTTATAAACAGTTTAGTGTTTCTATGAAATTGCATTAATATGTGTCTGTGCAGATACAGGTAATATCTAATCCTGCTGATATTCTCTGATACATATTGGAAGCTTTCTGAACACCTACTGGCATAATAATATTAAAATTCATATTTAACTCATACAGCTACAGAATAGTATTAGATAAGGAGATATTGCTCAAATGGTATACAGTGCTTCAGTGATCAAATCACAATGAGGTGTTGTCTTGGTTTGGAAGACAGGCATCTGCTAAGGAAGGCAGGAACCTCCCTTGAAATGAAAAGAAAAATGTAGACACCCCCGCTCCCTCCGAATTATTATAATTTTGAAAACAAGGGGCTCTCAGGCAGAGATATGGGGATAGGAATAACAGTTCTTTACTAATATGTATAGCAAGGCAAACAAACAATAACTACAGTATTAACAACAAAACAGAACCCCGTGGCAGCCTTCTTGGCCGAGATGGGAAAGGTGGAGGAAAGGCTCTGTTTCACAAACCCCCTGCGGGCACTCAGTCCCAGTGCTCCTTTGAGGAGCACCCCACTGGAAGTGGCAGGGATGAGCAGAAAGTCCCGGGCTGGTGGATGAGACGGATCAGCAGCTCCGTGGTGGCAGCTGGGGCTGCAGCACGTCCGGCAGGACAGGGGGTGTGAGGCCCACAAACGAAGAAGAAACAACAGCTCTGTCTGGGTGATGGCAAAATCCTCTCCCCCGAGCAGAAACAGCTCTGAGAGTGTGTCCCCCTCTCCAGCTGAAGCTTCCAACTGCTCCGCCCTCCCTTTTTCCTGCCTCCCTCTTTCCCTGCTGGGCCCAGCTGAATTCTTTATCTTTCTTAAGCATCTAAGAAGTACCAGCCTTCAGATTTCTGTCAGGTAATGGGGCAAAAATTAGGTGGGAAGGAAGAAAAGGAAGGCCATCTAACCCCCAACAGGCACACTGTTTTTCCATGAACAAAACAAATCATAATGTGCAGGGGATTTTGCTTATATTCATTAAAAGTAATGGGGGGTATTATAGGTTATGAGACTTGGCAGGATTGTTTGGTGTTACTCAAGTTGCAATTTTCATTTGCTGGAGTAACTTTTGGCTGAAATTTTGCATTCTAGATGTCTGCCTTTTGAAAATTTCAACCAAAATGGCTCAAATATTACCAAGAATGGTGTTACTGGAAAGATATTCCTCAGTGTTTTACAGAAACCTTTAAAACCTCTAGCTATTTAACATTTGAACAGAGCAACTATACCATACTATCTTATGAACATAGAAGGGAGCTATTAAGGACTTTATAGATAATTTTAATTCTTAGCGTTGCCATGTTTTGAGTGTTTATTTTGTGATACTGTTTGGTTGCCACGTGGATGTACAGCAGTTTAACCTAGGGGATTTTTGTCATTTTGCTTTAGATTATTGGTTGCCAAGTCAGAAGAGAGCCACAGGATTCTACTGAACGATACACTCGCTGGATCAATAATGTAACCCAGGAACAACTTCTTACACAGGTATCTTTGTTTCATCTATGTCTGAAATTACAGCAGGAAAATAGAGTAAGAGGTTTATTTGGATGGATTGATTTTTTTTCAGTCATAAGCAATACTTGATAGTTTATTAAGGTTACTTGATAGTTTTTTAAGGTTATCAGATTCTCGTATTTAAACATAGCTTGTTCAAGAGAAGCCAAGGTTATGGTTCCACGTGATCATTACAGAACAATGACCTCATACTGAGAGAGAATGAAGCTTTCATGTTTGGAGTGAGCTCTGCATGTCTCACTGCTGCCTGTGTTAACTGCATATGTTTTCACATTCTAAAATTATGGCTTGCTTTTCAAAAAATGGATTTGAATACAAAAGGGGGGGAAAAAATCTTTCTTGAGGATGATTCTTCTCTCACCCAAGGTACTGAGCACTCCTGTATCTAAGTTTTGCTTAGGATCATTTTAAAACAGAAGTTCTTCAGGCACTAAACATCAGGCTCATTATACATTGTTTGTAAGTGAGATGCATCTTATGCAACTGAGGATGATAGTTTTGGCATAAACAATGCTTGTTTCATTAGGCAGGAGGCCAATGCTGAACTAAAACAGAGACTAAAAGAGATCTTGGCAAAAACAAGCTGTGGAAGAAATCAATCCAGCTTGTGGAGGAATGTTGTACAGAGTATATATAGGAAATCTAACGGATGGCTTGCAGAAAACATCCCAGCAGGCTTTAAGTTCCAAGTATTTGGACTTGGATTTTGAGATGCTGTGTTAGAAAGACATTTGGTTTTGATTTCCCTGGATTTAAGTGGTTGAAAAGATTAACATAGCCTGATTTGCAAGACTTCATTATAAACTGTGTTGTGTTCCACTAACTCTACACTAACAGGCCCTGCTATAGTCTTTGCAACAGAAGGAGAAATCTACAGACCTTGTTTAAAAATCATCAGTGGTATTACAGCTCCCTGTAATTCACCAGGGGAAAGTAATTACAGAAAAAGTTACCTAAGGAATATTTGGATTTGCCTGTAAGTGTGGCATTAGAAAACATAGATTTAAAGATAGATTTAAACAGCATCTGGATCATTGTGAAGAGACAAAAAGCCTGAGGATGTAAAAGTAAAAGCTTGTCCTACACAATCTGAAGGGTTTCATCTAAATGGACTCTGGTTATATGATTAATTAAATGGAAAATTAAAACAAATATTCTGATTTTGAGATTATGCAAAAAAACCACCAAACCATCCCTCCTTTTAGATAAGATGGGAATCAATGTGTTCTGGAAGAGATTATTTAATATTGTGTTTCCAAAGGTAGGATGCAAATATGGTGACCTGGGAAATCCCTTGCAATCTTATATGCTACAAATACCTCTTAAGGCCTTAATAAATGCATTATTTTACATAAAATTTAGAGACACACAATTTACAGGTAAATTAACAATTTTGGATCATACATTGGATTTGGAACAAGCAGAGCTTGTGGTACTTAGCCATGAGTTTAACAAGATGAGCTTTATAGTTTCACATTATTTATGTGTTCCTCATTATTTTTTAATGTGCTACCTATTCTCCACTTAGTTTAATGCAGAAAAAGAAATTCCTCAAAGACAGTAGATTTCTGAGAATTCTGTGAGTGTCTGAAGTTTTGGAGAAATTGAGTTGCACCAGCTACAACTTATATGTTGTTTAGCACCACAGAATCCCCTTGGAGAGTGATTTTAGGTGCCCACTTATCAGATAAGCTTTAGCTGTGTCACAAGCCTGGGACAGCTTGACTTTTCCAGCTTTGGAGCTAAAAGAGCTGCTTAGTTTATGTGAACACTTGGCGCTTCTGCTTTTCTAATCTTCTGATTAGAAATTCAGGTAGAGGGATAATTATTTTGCTTTTTCTTACTTAAAACAGTGTGGGGCAGAGGAGCAATTGGGAGTAAAAGCTTTCTCAGCTGTCTCTAATAATCAGGGTATGAATCAATTATCTAAGGTCCCACTCTTCTACCCTGATATATCATATGCTTTATTTTGTGTCTGTTATTTTTAAACTCTCTTCAGTACATAAACCCCTAAAAACTATAATGTGCTAATGGATCTGTAGAATCTCTGAGAGGAGCAGTCCTTCAGGGAATTCAGGAAAATCTGCTTTAATTTACAGCATGTTGTCTGCAGCAGATTCCTGTAGTGAAAGCATGTTTATCTTTTTTTAGATGCCTCCGTACTCAGTGCTTAGCTCTTTCCAGCCACTTCTGCTGCATTTCCACACCATGAACATGCAGATTATTTGTGCTGGAAGTTGGGAAACCAAGGGACCAATTCAAAGAGGAAAAAGTGCCAACTGTCAAGATTGTGTCATCCCCTATCATAATGTTTATCTTATTGATCAAATAATATCCTGTGGCACTGGATTGCTCTGCTGTGCAGTGCCCAAAGCCAGGTTTGGGAGCTATGGTTGGAGGCAGATGTTTTAGGAGATGCCTCACCTCTGTGCTGAATGCTGGGTTTAAACTGCTTGAATCGATACCAGATTTTTGGATCAAATGTCCACCCCCAGTCCTCATGCTGAGAAGATCTTTCAATACAAAATACTGCCAGCAGTTTAACTTTTCCCTTAGCCCGGGCCTCTTGATGCTTACTCATCCATTAAATGTTTCTCTAAACAATTATACTGTAACATTCCAAAGATACTTTCTGGTATGCCTGAAATTTTAGAATATATACCCCAGAGAGTGTAGTGAGAGTGAGAGTACAAGGAGAGCATGATAATGAAAAAAATTACTTTTTAAAAGATCAATATTTGCTTCTTCAATGTTATCTTCTGCATAAATGACGACTGATCAAACCACACTTTTATGGATATACTGATAAAAACCTTAAATCCATGTGTTCGGAAGACTTGCTCTTTCTAGCCAAGAGTAAAAAACAAATAAAAAAGGATAATTGTAACTGTACAGTAAGTGCACATCACAGTGGCAGGTACAGGAAGAAAATAAGCAAACAAATTAAGATACCTTGTTGTTTTGAGGTTGAAGTAAGTGGAAAAATTGTAGGTTAAAACTAATCCGACAGGATATCCAAGTCCAAATTGTGCTTGTAAATGTGACTAAGGTTTGATCGTGCAGCCCTTCTTTTACACTGGAAATGTTTACTGGGCTGTGTAAGTGAAAAGTTCGGAACGGTTTTAAGGTTGGATTAATTGCACAAATATTTATACAAGTAGTTTTTAAGAACTGTTGCTGAGTGTAAGTAAAAGAGCTGAGCTTATGTCCTCTTCTGTTAAATCACTGCTTTAGTCTCTCAGCCTGTGAAGTATTCTGTTCTGCCTGAAGCACAATCCCATCTGACCTACTATTTTTCTCTCCTCAAAGACAGGACATTTCCACCCCTTCACATGGTTGTTCACTTAGGAAGTAGGCAGCAAACTTAGAGTGACTCGTGAGGAGACTCCTGCCAAAAGGAAGGGCATGTGGATGATAAAGCTGAATTGTCCTGATGTATATAAATAATAGTCTGAAAAAGCCACAGTGATTCTGGACAACTGTGTCTATATGACTTCTTGATACATGCTGGACTTTGCAGGTTATCTTGGAGCACTTGGTGTTGGATAAATCTGAAAATTGTCAGAGAGGATTTGTAGTTCTTAGCATTAATCTCTGCCAATCCCCTGGCAGAAGAGCAATAATTAACATTTCATAGCACACACCTCTGTGCTCTAAAAGATCCGTGTTACATTTCACTGACAGCTTTAAAACCTGTGCTTTTCTACTTGGTAAGCTTTCCTATATTAGAGGTAAATTAGTATTTGATAAAGATTCATGCTACAAATCAGCATTTACTACAGATGCTCAATTTGGAAATAGTTCCAGCACTGTGGTGGAGTCAGAGCATGTTGCTTGTTATAAAGGCAAAAAGGACCTGACAGAATGGCTTGGACCTTTTCCACAAATTCAGTGCACTCAATATTCCATTATCATTACATGGCTCAGTAGGGAACTTCTTAGTGGTCGAAAGCTGGTAGGAGTAGAATGTAAGTAGGATGAATTTTCTAGGTGGGCCATGGATTGAGTATCTCTGGCTTGCAACAGCTGCAGACAGAAAATTCTGCTTTATTAGTTCTTGAGTTGGCTGTCCACGTGTCACAACTGAAATAATAATCAAGGCAGCAATCTGACATGAATGTATGCAATGCCTGTTGTCAAGCAGTAAAGCAAAACCTGACCAAAGGGAAAGGCATTCTTACTTAAGAATGAATAAAACATGAAAAGGATGATTGAAATCCCCTCCACCCTCCCCCACCTTCTTCCCCCATCTTTGCCACTATTATAGCTCACTTATGTTTGTTGTCTTTCAATAAAAAGATACTCAACACTTCCTTGGGATTTTTTTGATCACTGTTTCCTCTTCCTTGATCCATGTTATCAAAAATGTGGTATTAATAGTGAAGTCCTGATTTTTTTCTGCTGAGTGAAACAGCCAAAGTTACTGTTTATTACAGCAGAGTCCAGAAGTTTACATGGACTCCGTTTACAGTTTGCATTGAGCCTGTCCTATATTAAAAAAAAGCCAACTGGCTGCTTCTGTGCTTGGTCCCGGTTCTACTCTGGAGGAGAATGAACCAAGTTTCACAAGCTTGACAGTGTTTATATTTACATGTGAAAATACATGTCAAAGGGTTCATGAAATTGTAGAAAGTTTAATGAGAAGTGGCTTAGCCACATCTGTGAACTCAAAGCACAATTAGAACTTCTCAGTGAGGCTTTATGAAAAGGCAGCTCAGGGTCACATATTTTGAACTTAGAAACAGGTTTGCTGGAATTCAGAAATATATACAGCTTGTGCTTTGTTTGTGTGCAATTTTGCATGAGTTTAAAGGCGTCCCATAGGGGAAAGAGTTTAAATAACTTGTATTTGATGTACTTGATAATTTGCATGATTAAACAAGGCTGGAATGTGGCTCATAATACACAGTAATGTTAAAATGGAACAGAAATGCTATAATATAGTATAAAAGGAACTTGTGATTACGATAAGTTTGATTTTATTCCAAAATGTTCTTGATGAATGCAGCATTACAGCATGACAGATTCTTTTGTGTCAGAAAAAGCCTGATATGACTTTGATGGACATAGAAATGAAACTGGTAGAAAACAGCTATTTTTGTGTGAGCTGTAATTTGTTCCAGCTGATGTCTTCTTGTATTTTTAGTAATTAATGATACCAATAAGGAATGTAACAGATTTGCATCCTAAATGCCATTTTTATATATATTGGATGTAGGAGATGGACAGGTATTGCCAAGTGTAAAGAAATACTGTCCAGGATTGAATTTTCAGAACTGCATAATTGGCTTTCCAAGTTATTATTGCCATTTATGTCTCCTCAATGAAAAATAGGGGAAGATGTTAAAATAAATTGAAGACCTCTTTGTTAATTTCAAAACAAAAAGTCCACTCCAAACAAACATTTCCAGTTCAGTGATGTTTATTTTTAAGTTGAGTGTCCATATGTGAGAGCACAGAGTTGATATATCCTTTGCTTCTGTAATTTGCTTTCTTTGAATTTGAAAATCAAAGTACTGATTCCGAAAAAGAAGGGAAATATTTTTTCCATGACTTCTACTGTAATAAAAACTATGGATTTCAAACATATTTTATCTGCAGTGCAACTCCCTCTTGTAGCCTTATACATAGGAAAAAACATTTCTTTGTCTCTTGCAACTGTGCACTGAACAGTTTTTCACTGTTTTAAAAATTGTGTATGAGTATGAATTAAGCACATTCTATTTGATCTGGCACACTCAAGATTTATTTCCTTAATACTTTTTTATACTGACTTCATCCTGCCATGTTTGACATTTGTCTCCACAGTAGTTGTTGCTTTTCTGATTTTTTAACTACTTAAGGAAGCTGAGTTTTAAAATATTTGCATCCACCATATCCTCTCACAAGTATTAACAATATATGTTGTGCCATTATGTTTGAATTTATATTTTTCCTTTCTGTGTTGTAAAAAAACCAGATTCATTGTCCAATCTGACAGCTTTGGAATATAAGAATCCAGATTTAATGAGTAATTCAGTTTTTATGAATTTTTTTTCTTTAGTACAAGAGTGACAAACTGGGACGTGGGATTTTCAGTTTTTACAGTCTGGGCCAAATGGACTGTGAAGAAATTGTTCAAATAAATTATAGTGAGCTTTTCAGTGTATTAGCTTGGACCAATATAGCTGTGAACAGTGTGTCCTTTTTCATAAAGAATGGATATTTGTTTGTGCACTTATGGCAATTTCATCATCCTAAAGGTGAGAAGCACATCCAGTTCTGCTGATGCCTTAAAGAACGTCAAAATGAAACAACACACTTTGCAGTGCAAAGTGCAGGAGGTAGAATAAAGGCTGGTCTTTATGGGAGGCCTCCAAGGAGCAGATATGGAGAATTCCCACCTTTGCACAGGATGCATACAGTTTGATAAGTTTAGCAAATTAGCATAATTGACAGAAATCCCCAATTAGAGAGATAAGTGGTGAGGTTTCCCAATTCCTCCTTGGTTCAACCCTTTCCTGAATCCTCCCCGCTTTAGATGGGAACTAAACTCTGTTTATGAAAATGTGTCTCCAAGAGCTGGTTTCAACTTTGGCTTCCAGAGACCCAAGATAGGAACAGGGCCTTGGACCCCCAGCTTGGAGCCTCTGGAATGTCTTTTGTCTTTCTGCCTATCAGGGTAGGGAAAAGTATTTGGGCTAGCTACAAATACAATAATAGGCTACAGAGCTACAAAGAATGTGGAGAGTAGATAAAAGCAAATGCTGCTGGTAAGCAGAGTAGGAGGACTTAGGAGTTGGTGCAAACTCTTTCTTTGATTTCTTCAGAGCTACTGAAACAGAGAAAGCAGATGTTACTAGACTTTTTATTAGACTAATTTGTTACCACTCATGGTGTTGAGTTTACTGGAGTGGATCTGATTCATTACTGTCAACGGAAAAGACAGGTGTTCAGAAAGTTTGTAGAGTAAAAGAAATTATTATTTTCAGGTGTATAATTCCAAAGAATGCCAGGAGCTCTGTATTTCTTTTGGATAATTTTGCATACCTACACTGTAATAATGTCAAAATGAAATAAATATAATCATGAGCATATGAATCTCAGGGTTATGATTATTTTATGAAGTAGAAAAGACAAATAGCAGAAGCTGCTTGCTGTCTAGTGAATGGTTCAAACTCAAAAGAATGTTTTAAGTTTTATAACGTTGGAGGTAGCCACGAAAGACAAAGCAAGTGTGCTCTCAATAATGCAGCTTGTTAAACTTGCTTTCTTTCCTTTTTTTCCCTTTTTTCTTTTTTTTTGTTTTTTTTTGCGCATTATTGATTTTCATACATCAGACTGCACATATTATACATATGCTTCTGCCTCTGTTTTTTGATTATCTAGTGTACATGTTTTTAAGCCCCTTTGCCATCTTCTGTTTTAAAAGCTAATAAAACAGTGTCCAAGCTTGTGCTTAATATCACCTAATAGTTTCACTGATAATTGAAATTTATTTTGAGCATGCATTCCAGACTTTTATTTTTCTAAAAACCATTGGTTTGACACTGGGTAATTTTGAGGGATTTGGGACTGTATGGGCAGGTCTTAACAGTCCGTACTCTTATACCCTGTATTTTATTTAGTGCGCTCTGTTGGTATGTTTTATTTATGCCATGTTCTTTCACTGCAACTTTTGGAATTGGTTGTTCTGTCTGTGACAGCACTCAACAGCTTTCACTTTCTCACTTCATTCTTGGTTTCATCTCTTCCCCTATATAATTTTGTCTTTCCCTGATGCATCACAGAAGAGCCACAAGTTGACCACATCCTTAATTGCCCATTCATTTTGCAAGGAGCAAATTGCTTAGTAGTTTTTAATAAATTGAAAATATAACCATCCATAAGAAAGTAGCAGAGCAATAGTCATCTTAATATTCAGGAGAAAACAGTGCTGTGTTCATAAAATCCTCTCTCACAGTCAAGCCCCAGAGGAAGGAGGTAAACTGGTTTCCAGATTGGCAATTGCATTTAAAAGGGTTTTAATGTTTCTGAGAGAAACCATACTGTCCAAGTGCTTACACACTTGTACACACTTTCCCTGGAGCACTGCCAGGCCGGCAAGGTGATACTGAGCCCAAGCTAGCAAGAAGCAAATGAACTGTCACAGCATTTACAGCTGGGAAACTGCAGGGAAATCTCAGCTCTGTTGTCACAGAAGCCAGAAAGAGAGATAAAGAAGTCATTGCTGTGATCCTCAACATAGAATAGGCAGTAAAAGAGGCATGTTTAATTTTATGTTCTCAGTGTTGTGTTCCTTCTGTGCATTTCCTGAGTATTTAAGCTGAAGGAGAAAAGATTTTTTTTCCCTAATGTTGTCCTATATGCAGCCAAGAGTCAACCTCTGCTTTGTGCAGGAGTCAATTGAGAAAGCCTGAGAAAGCCTTATCACTTTTGTTCTGGCCCTGGAAAAGTATCTGAGAACTACACTGCAAGGACTGACTGCCCTTGTGATTTGTTCTTTATTTCTCCTTCCATTCTTCTGCTTCTCCTGCTCATGAAGAGTCTCATTGCTAATGAGGGCTGCAGACAGGCTGATGTACATCTCCCTTCTTCCTTTCTCCTCTCTCCTTTTAGCCAAGCCGAGTGACTGCTGAAAATTGTAGCTATGTCCCTGGAGTTTTAGCCATACGTTTCATACTGACACTCTTCTACTATAAATAAATAAATAAATCTGTGATTGTGAAATGAAAATAAATTAGAAACTGTATCAGAAATGTTTGACAGACTTAGACCCCCCAGATGGCTCACTTGAAAGAACAGGAAAGCGGAGGTTTCAAGTGGCAGTGCTGCTAAGCTGTCCTCAAGTGTCTTTCTTCTCTGAACTGAAACTCAGGTCATGCTGAAGATGTTGATACATCTGCATCCTCACTTGTTTAGGGCTGAGGTGTTTGAGTTGAGGTTTGTTATACTTGGTGCGAATCAAGCAGTCAGATGGTTCATAGCTACCTCTCATGGAGGTTGCTACCTCCACCAGTGGGCTGGTACTCCATTTCTCTCCCATATTTGAAAATCATGTATTACCTCAATTTCCAGCATTTATTTGGCCACTTGACTTTAGAAAGGAATAACCAATACCATCAGCTTTTCCCACCTACCATGAATTCTGTTTTAATGGCGTCTTTCAGAAGAATGCAAATCTTAACCTAGAAGCCAAACTTCACTGCCAGATTTTACGTTCAAAAAGAAAAAAAGAAAAATAACAAACCCTTTGGAGTCAGTAGGAAAGGGTTTTTTTGTGTATCATAAAATTATTCATAGCTGTGCAGAGCAGATGTTGACAATTAGGAGAGAACAGAGGCTGGTCTGTGGTCTCTGTTTCACGTGGGTTGATGAAGGCTCAAGGCAGCGGCTGTTTCCTGTCAGCGCGAGAGCAGGTCCTGGGGGCTGCAGCCCAGTCAAAGTGTACAAAGTCACTTTTGTGTGGCCTTGGTTGTGTCCCTGGGCTGGAAGAATAATGGTGCTAGAAGGCTAAGTGTTCTGGTCTGAGAGATCTATGTCCATTGATACAAAATTATGGGTTGAAAACTTTTTAGGGATTATGTGTTTCTTCGATAGATGCTTGCCTCCTCCTTTTAGAAAGTGCAGAACAGCTGATCCTTTCATTTACTGCAGTAATTGCTACTATGACATGTCGCATTATAATTCTTTTAGCTTGAACCATATTTAAAGCACAGTCACTCCCAAATCTGAATAGTAACTTAAATGGGAGCAATTTCCTACAAATTAGAAATTATGAAGTGCTATCCTTTTGCCTTCAGAGCCATTTTCTGTAAAATTCTCATGGTTGCAGGTGATGTGAAGCACCTCTGCTGTTGATAGCACTGCTTGGCATACTGGTGTAAATAGGAATTTCCCAGTAGTAAAAAGAATTTTTACTGTAGCTCATTTTGTCTCTTAACTGAATGGGCTTGTTGAAGTAATGATGGCATTGATACCATATTCAATGAATTCCCATTTTCCTCTTTGCTGTATAAATAATCATATATTAGTGATGGAAAATTGGAAACATTTTTGTCTGTAAAGAAGTACTTCTGATCTTCAATTCAGCAGGTTCAGGCAGTAGTGGCGAAATCATCCCTGGTCCTTTGGGAGGCCATGGTCAGAGGAGAATGAACAAAACCAGCTTAGTGAAAGGAGAGGAAACTTTGTGGACCTGGTTGCTACTCAGGATCAGAGAGATGGTTTGTAGAATTTGAAATAAACAAACAAAAACATTCCAGTGTTCTGCTATGTATTAAATTCACTGTTTCATGGCTAATATAACAAAGCTGTAGCCGTGGAATGTGAGCACGTTAATGTCAAGTTCCAGTGATTTGGTCTGTCATCCTGCTGCTCTGTACAATGGAGGATGCTATTGAACACAAATAGAGCATTGATAAAATGACAAAAGCAAAGCATAAAAATATTTCTTAAATGGCTGAAACAGTATCTGTAGTAAATACATGTTTTGTTATTCAGGAACAAGAAATTATTTTCTGTCTGACAGGATAGCATGCATTTCACTGCTGCTTGAGACCTGGGTCCCTGTGATAAGTATCTGTGACTCAAATCTTGGGTTACTTGGCCTTTTTTTTTTTCGTCACGTAGGTAACATGAATAATTTTAGAATAAAGAGGAAGGAAGAAATTACATGCCTCAGTAGCAAGCATGTGTTCTCTAATGCTTTAGTTTCAAGTTCTGTATTGAGGAGAGGTAAAGTCCAAAATCAACCTTTTATAGCAGGATACCAGGTGCAAGCAGCGAGACAGAACTCAATTCAACTTTCTCTTCAGTGAAAATTCTAACAGGTTCAAACTGCCACAGTGGCAAGCTGCCACTGCTGTGGCAGGGCTTGTGTTGATTTGGTCAGAGTAATACATAAGCAGAGCTCATATATACAAATGTTTAGTTTGAAAGATGGCCATGCATCCAGGACTGGAAGTCCTGGTGAAGGAGAACTCTTGGAGCAGCCCCAGCCCCAGGGCACTGGCACCCTGAGCCCTCTAAAGGCAGGACAATTAAGGATTGGTAATTAACAGTTGAGGTAAAAACGTAAAGCTACCTGTATCTGACCACATACTGGGAACAGGTCATGCCAAGGTATTTACCTTCGAGTTACCTGAAAGCTGTCCATTGTTTCATTCTGATAGTGTATCAATAGCCAAATATTTGCTGCTAAGTCAGAATTTTTTCAAAATTACAAGTAGAATTCCAAGCTGAAGAGTTGTTTTGCAGGATGGCAGCCTGATGTTCCCCCTTCTGTGACACTGGACTTACTGTTGCTGTCTGTAGAACTTCGGATGAGTAGCCTGAAGTGAGATCTTTTCTCGGTGCTTACCTCTTACCAGAGAGCTCCGTAAACACAACCAGTAAATTTTACAAGGAAATAATCTTTTCTCTAAAACCAAGCTTTGAAGCTACTGCTTCACATATGCTGAAAGTTGTTTGAATTTACATTTGAGATTTGAAATATTTGGTTAATTCTTTTCCTGGCAACTTTGGTGACTGTAGAACGTAGAAATGTCACGACCATCAGCAAACCAAAATTTTTACTGTCTGTTTTTAATGATAATATAAATAACAAGTTTTGGCTTTTTTAACTTCTGTCAAATCCTGTTTTGAAGCAAAATTATGTTATTTGGACTCAAGATCTATGGCTATCCATAAGCATATGTGAGCAACTGGCAAAGAGAAGTAACTTCTCTACCTTTTACAAATCCACAGCCATATTCAGGCATGGTTTTCTTAATTACATTCTAAAATGTTTTAGTTTGCCTGTCTGAATTTGAGATGCTTTGCCAAGGAATTGTCTTACCATACCCTGTCAGGCAGATGAGTGTTTGTGCTGGCATTAAGTGCTGTTAAATATTTGCTGTTATTTCAAGGCTTCTCATTGTCGGGAATTTACTAATAATGAGGGCTCTGGATTTTATATGTGTCCCCATATAGGCTGTGTGTGCAAATCTTGTGCCATTTATAGTGATTTACACACCAGCTGGTTTAACTTTGGGCATCTTTTGACCACAACTTTACATTTATTGCTATTAATGAATTTTTAAATACTGCATTTAGGAAAAGTGCTTCTTAATGTTTTTGGGCGATGTTATAGATTCATTTCAAATACACTCCTGGTATTAGCATGAAAATTTAATGCATTCTTTTGTTTTGTTTTTGAAGAAAAAATAGGTTAATGTTGCTTTCATATCTTCTATTTGTAATTTATCTTGACAACTGCTACTTGTGCTCTGCTGTTACTCTTTCCTCCTTTACCAGGTTTCAAGCCTCATGTGCCTGTGAAAAATGACTGATTACCAAATAAGCCTCCCAAACTGAAGTCTGGAAAAAACAAGACTTTCCAAGCAGGCTAGAGGTTTATTGGAAAGGAAGAAAGCAAGCAATTTTGAGTACTTTGCACAGCTGTTTTAACAGAGTTATTTCATTCATGGGATTCTATAGAATAATTTGATGCCAAAAGTAACACATAAAATCTTTTAAATTTGTTTTGAATCAGTGGCATATATAAAATTAGTTTCATGTGGTCTTCTGCATTTTGGAACAAAATAATGAAAAGTTTAGCTCATCTTGCACTTGTAAAATGCTGCAGCTCAGTAACAACTAAGTTTTCTGAATCATGCAGTAAACCTGAGACTTTCCTGGTCATAAGTAGGAGAAACAGACACATTTTGACCTAACTGCCAGGTGGGGTTTTAAAATTTTTTGGCTAACAATGAGCATAATAAAAATCTTGCTTTAAATTGAAGGATGATGCTTTTAGATCCTCTCACAAATTAAATACCTGTTCTAAGTGAAAATGTAATTTCTTGGGTGTAGATAAGCAGATCCTGCTTTTGTATTTCTGTGCCTTTAGGTGCCTAGTTCTTGATTTCCACCTTCAGAAACGTGTAGGAAACATTTCATAACATACAGGCTCCAGTGGAAGGGATGAGAGTCCTCCCATCCATGTGTTTGGAGATATCTAATGACAAAAATAACATATTCTCTGGGTAGAAGTGCAGCAGATGCCAAACAGCTGTGAATCATCTGTGCTCTGGTATGGAAGAAGTAAGAACCTTTAAGCCTCAGTTGAAGAAAGATGTGTTTACTTGTTTGTTTGTCTTACCACAGAAATGACTGGTTTAACCTTTTATCTCCACTGCTAATTGTAGTTATCTACTTACCCTCAGATTAATAAAGACTTTTTCTGGCTGCCTATCCCTTTTAAATCCCTTCACATTATATCTCATTAAAAGTCAGTAAAAACAGTGTCAATTTAGAAGTCAGATCCTGTTTTGTCCTTTTTAATGTCCCTTAGCATTAAGTACCCATGAGTAGCTGACCTTCACACCCAGCAACATAAACAGATCCAGCAATACCTGCTTGTGCCTGTCCAGTGCTGTGGGGCTTTTGGTCTTTTGACGCCCCAGGGAGTCCTGCTGCTGCCTCTTTACCATTCCCAGTCCATTTGGTCCATAGTTTTTCCTCCTTTGGTAGATGATTATTTTGTATCCCCTGCGTTCATCTGCTTCTCTGCATCAGCTGCACTCCCTACCAGAATTCTCTGTTCCATCAATAAAGGCATATTTTGGAATACAGTTAAGACAACAGAATGCCTCTTTTTCCTTGGCCTTTGATTGTTTTCCATCAGAAATGAATAGTTTTAAACCTAAATACTTCACCGAGCGTGAATGGCTTTTCCCTCTGTCTTCCTGACAGCTTCTTTATGCTGTTGCAAGGTCCAGCAGTCTTTTTGGTGAACTCAGCATGTAATTTCTGAGCCCTGATGAACAAGTGCTCTCCACACACACACAGAGCATTCCTGGGTGCTTGCTGTGAACTTTTTGAGCATATCCCAATTTAATGGAATGGTTTGCTCTGTCTAACAGAGAGTGAGACTGCCAGAAGCCAGGAATGGGATAAGAAATGTGTGGGTTGTTTTCATAGAAATAAAAGGATTGGGAAGCTCACTGGAGTTATGAAAGTCATCCTGAGCGATACAGGAGGGAAGAGTCTGAAACAAAGGGAGTTCAAGAAAGGTGATTGATATGCCTGAGGCTGAGAGAAGGCAAAATTAACAATACTGGTTTGTCTACCTTGGAAATGGAAACTGCCAAATCTTTTCCAGTCTCTTGAGAATTTGCTTTTTTCATGGTTTATTCATGAATTTGGTGAGCCATTAAAAAAGCAATATTAGCACTCAGATATTGGTTGTAATGGTAAAACACCATTGATGAAAAATGCAGGTTAACGTTGGAACTAACAAACTATGTAACTGTTTCTGGATTATTCTCCTGCTGTTGCTTAACAAGTATGACACTCACACTGCTGCTGTGTCCCTTGGGAGCTGAGGCATGAAAACTGAATGAGTGTGTTTGGGTGGGAGCTTTTCACATGTTTGGATCAAAGGGACTGGTTCTGAAAGCCTCACTGACTTACTGGCACCTGGGCACTTTGCATCCAAAGGCAGCTTGGAATTCTATGAATGCAGTGTTGTTACGAAATTATTATTACTGCTAAACAAAGAAATTTTTTTTTTCAATTTTTAAAAAAATATGAATCAAAGTTTTTTGTGTTTCAGTGATATTTTTCATGAATGCAAATGTATCAAAATAAGATTATTCAGTGTTTTCCTACTTTTTCAGCTTCTCTTAAGGTCCAAATTAATGTTGTCTCTATCCTTATTGTAGAATCAGTCTGCCTGATATCATGGAAGAACTAGAGGTTTTTTGTATTTTAAGGCATGCATTTTAATAGCTAGTGTTAGGAAAATTAATCCACAGACACCAGAGTTTTATGTCCAAAAAGGAGACAGAGGAGTCCATGAGGTATTTGAGAGGTACAGACTTTCTGGAATGCCTGATACCTGAGATTCCCCTCTAATGTATAACCTTATATGTATATTTTATTTTTAATTCTTACGAAATCTATGGCTTTTCCCCATTATTTCTTTCATCTCTCAATACCCAATTTCATTTATCAGTGAAACTGTTTGTTTGTAAAGGCAAATGTCTTTCCATTCATCAATCAGTGGAATCCTTCCCATTGTTTCTTCTATCTCTCAGTGCTAATTCCATTTACCAGTAGACCCACAGCTTGTTTGTAAAGACAAATCCATCATTCCTCTCACTAGTATATTTACACAGGACACACAGGAATATTATTAGAAGCCAGTAGATTCAGAGATAATTTGACCTTTTTTTTGGTTGGCAAGACAGCTGTAGCAATATTAACAAGTATTTTGTATGCTAGAGATTTTAGGAAATTCTGTCTTACTGGATGCTGGTTTATTCTTAATTTGAACAGACTGTACTGTAAGGTAAGGATCTGGACTTGATGATCCTCGTGTGTCTCTTCCAACTCAGGCCATTCTCTGATTCATTTAAAGAGAGATGGACTTTCTTTGTCTGCATTTGCTTGATCCACTACAGAATTGAGTCTCAAGCAATTCTTTTTGTACATCAGAATCAAAGGAAATGCATAATGCTACTCAAATGCAACAATTGTAAATAGCTGAGAGAATTCTAGAGAAGCCATGCTACACTTTAAGGTAGTCATTACGTGACAGCAGCTGGAAGTGCTTATTTTCCTGGTGTTGCATTATGAAATAATTAAAGCATCATTTTTTGAGTTACTTGGTGAGATGAAATATTAAAACCCTACAAAAAACATCCATCAGTGTTGTCAAAGTAGATGGAGAAAAACAGAGTCCTTGAGGCTGTGCTGCAAAGGACTGTGTCGTTCATAAGCAGAAGTCCAACAAATTCAGGATAGAACACGGAACACAAAAAAGTACTTTTTCTTACTAGAAAAGCAAAGTAGCCCCATCACCTCCTACTGTGGCAGAATGCCCCTCTGTTGTTCCTTTCCACCTGCTATGAAAACACACCGGCCTGTGCCTGGGAGAAAAAGTCCTGTTCCACTTTGCTTGGTTGGATAACATGCTTGACAGAGATTTGAGGTTTTTCATCAAGGCACATACTAAAGACAATCCTTTTTGCTTACAGCTTAGAGTCCTAGTTTCATATAAGTCTGTATCTGTGTTTTCACAGTCCCTGGGCACTCTGGTCTTCCTTCCAACCTTCTCATCACAGACTTCATCACATGTCGTGAGAAGTTACCATTGCACTTGTCTAAGGAAGAAAAAAAGATAGAGAAAAATACTATTCTCGTTTGTATAGAGCCAAGATACATTATGTTGATTACTTGGGGTCTTTAGAGAACCTTAACACAGTTCAGGGT
Source organism: Anthoscopus minutus (assembly GCA_013399455.1). Lineage (NCBI taxonomy): Eukaryota > Metazoa > Chordata > Aves > Passeriformes > Paridae > Anthoscopus > Anthoscopus minutus. Next base: position 55,064 of record VWYI01020839.1, on the reverse strand, counting down.
GTTTCTGGGTCAGTGATTTTTCTGTTTTGATGGTGGAAAGTGTATAGACATATGCTCCAGTGCTTTTATATTGTGTTTGCGTCTGTTTCCTCATAAGCCTTTGAGAAAGAAGCTGAGGGATGTTGGAGAGAAGACTGGAACTTTTCTTTGGAGTTGGCACAGTTAGGCACACTAATAAGGACTGATGATAGAAACTCCCTGAAAAGGAAATTAAAATGATGTTTATAGAACCTCACAGTGTGTATTTCCAGAAGAATTGAGTGAGAGGCAGAGTGCAAGATGATGAGGTAACTGCAGTCAGATAGGCTTCTCTTTTTGTCGCTAGGCTTGTCTGTAATGTCTGGTATCTTTGAGCAGCGGTAGCAAAGTTAGATTTATGTATTTGTCTTCATGGTGGAGAATTATGGATGAATTCTAACTTGTTCCATGTATGTTATGTCTGCTCTTCGAAGATTGGGTTAAAATGTGCCATTTCTATGCATTTTATTGAAGCAGATATTTTGGTGAGAGCAGCTGTCACAGTATCTTAAAAAGTCGGTAGTGTTCCCCTCTTCTCTTTCCCCCTGTGATGCCCTAAAAACTCTTTCCTCTGTCCTTAGCTTTTGGTTTTATTTTTATTTAATTTTTGCATATGGCATAAAGAGGAGGAAGTAACCTGTGATCAATTTGTCAACAAGTTTAATAGTTATATAAATATTCGCCCTTATTCTTTGGCTTTCTCATGCAGATCCCTGCATGGCAGTGTCACAGAAGTGTTAGCAAACCTCAGCTACATTCCACAGGGGGGTTGATTTATGTTTCACATCGTGGCCAAAGTAAAGAATGAACTGAAACCAGAATCCAGTGCCATCTACACTTTAGATGTGGTTTTTGAATTGTCGATCTGCATTGCCAAGAAAACCCCACCCCAGCAAACCAACTAAAAAAGAAATCTTGCAATAAATTAAAACCCACACTCCTAATTCACTCACTATTGTGTGATTATACAAGAGCTGGCTGGACACTTACAGTGGGAAAAGCAAAGAACTTTATCTTGTGAGATCTTTCCAAATGTTTCCCTCAGCTGCTGCTGTAGCAGTAAATAAACACAGGACAATAAAAAGAAGGATAAAATGATGGAGCCAAAATCCCTTAATTACAAGGTTTATATAAATAGATAAGACTATTCAGAAGAGAAGAATTGTGAAAAAAAATCCTCTATTTTTTAGTAAAGGTCCTTCATTATATGTGTAGTACAACCAGTTTTGGAAATAATGAAATGTAATCTCTTCCTGAGAAATGTATGTGATAAATCTTCAGAAAATAGAAGCCACTGTACAGAGGAAAAGTACAGTCTCTGCTTCCAGGACATTTCCCAGGATAAATTTACCTCATGAATGAGGTCCTTAGTTGTTGAAAGGAATCTAAAATAGAAGACACATCAGGTCCTTCAAGTTGAAAACTCCATCAAGGAGTTCATTATTATTGACATAAGATCAGCTGCTCTATGGTTTTGTCCATGTGTCAGCATTTTTTGTGTAATAATGTTTGTCCTGAATTTGGTCAGCTGCATAAACTTAAAACAAATCTATAGATGTGTTGAATTTGAACCGGGCAGGAAGTAGGGCTTTTTTAGGGTTTCTTTTTCTGGTGAAGCAAGTGGTCAGCCTTATTGTTCTGCTTCTCAAAAAAAAAAAAAAGGAAGAAACCCCAAAATATGAAGGTGATCAGTGGCAAATGTTGGCCACCTTTTGGCCACAGTAATAATTATAGAACAGATTAACAATTTGTTTCTGGCATCCAACCAGGATTCAGGATTGCAGCATTTCCAAATTTCTAGTTCTCACAAAGCAGAATAGTCCTGTCTCCTTGATTTGAAGACTATGATGAGATCTGCAACAAAAGCAAAATTGAGATTTATAATGATAACCTCCACTTTACTCACTTGCTTTATTTTAAATATGGGATTAAAAGTAAAATATGATCAGTCTGATTTGGGCTGAGGTAATACATGGTTTCCAGATTAGCCTGACTTTACTTAAAGCACCAGTATACAGCTGTACTTGGAAATCTGCAGTAAAAACCATGTGATCAGTAAGTCATTTGCTGTTTACAGATGAACAAAGTGCAGCTTTGATATCCAGTATTTTTTCAAATTACTATGTAGCACTGTGTTTGTAGAGAACTACTGATTCCTGTCCTTGCTTTGCAAGGCACCTTCTCAGGCCTCATGGCTGATAGCAGGTGATATCTAATGCTATCAGAAAATTTAGGAGCTTGTACCTCTGCGTGTGTTGCAGAGAGAAGGGCATACCATGGCCACAGGTTATTTTTCATTACATCCTTTAAGGCTCTGTTGCAGATTCTTTGCATTACCTGCAAAATACATGTTGCATTACCTAGAAGAGCTGTAAAAATAAGAAAGGTAAATGCGTAGGAGCTTTTATTTAATAGTGATGTTTGAAGGACAGAGAAGAACATTGCAAACTATCTTTTCATACAATTGTAAAACAAACTTGTGTGTGTTCATTTCTGCTCTTACTTGCTCTAAACAAGGCAGCAGTGATGTTTTGGTTTTGTAACAAAGCATCATTCATCATAAAGTTTGTCTTAAATACTTATTTCAGACTGAATTCTGTAAGGTCTTTGCTCCTGTATTTAAATGCACTCAACTGCATTTTTAGTCCATGATTCTTTTGATATTTTACTATAAAAAGCTTATTCTCTCTCTCTCTCTCTCTCTCTCTCCCTCCTTTACGATCCCACCCATTTCCTTGCTGGTGCAAGGGTTTAGCTGACTTCTTGATGAGCCGGTTCAGCTCTTCACAAAGAAAAAAGATTTTCCTGTTTGTTTAATGGCAAAGTGTGGAGGAGCACCTGTGCAGTACAGAGGTGGGAGGAGGCAGAAACCAGGCAGATGTTAATGAGATTGTTGTAGGGTTGCAGCTAGAAGTTACTGAAGAGCTCCTGAGCTTGTCTAAGAGCTCACTCTCATCCAAAAACTTGACTTCCAGCAGGAGCCCAGCACCCTCCCTTGAGCTATTTCTCCTGCTTGTCTTCTGAAGGAGCCATTTGATCTTCCTGGGCTGGTAGGAAATAAAGAGAAAAAAAGAAATATTTTTTTTGCTTGGCTAGCAATCTGAACTGAACTGCTGAGGATTCAAACAGAGGGGCTGTAAGAAGGGAAGTCGAGGGGAATGTATGGCCAGGAGGGGAAGAGCAGCAAATCCTTCTCAGAGCCACAGGTGCAGCTCCACCAGCACAATCAGCCTTGTAGAGCTTCACGTTGTGGAGCAGCAACAGAACACAGCAGAGCTGATCTCATGGTTTGCTGCCACCAAACAATCCAGCCAAGATCCTCTCTTCCTCTTCCTCTCACTTGCTTTTATCTCTCTCCTATTTTGCCAGCTTAGCAAGCTGAGTCAGTCCATCTTGGAGCTGAAGGAGGGCCAAAATCAGTGCCAGGGAGGGGCTGAATATTTGAGACCAGGAAGGATGGTGGATATGGGGAACATGGGTCTACCTCTTCCCCTTCTCTCTGTGGGTCAGTGCTGTCCAGCTCATGGTGCAGCACTTTCAATCAAATCATCCTGACAGAAGTTATCTATCCAAATTTCACTCTGCTTGTCTTGGTGAATAGTCAAAGTGATCAGCACCTCTTCCTTTGCTCAGTATGTTGTCTCCCTGTCTAATGTCACCAGGTCCTGTCACTCTCACCCTGTAACACAGTGGTTTTCAGTTCTTACACTTGCCCTAGATATGCATCAAGAATGAGTATAAAGCAAGTCTGTTCTTAAAATTACACTTCACCATTGCAACTTATGTGATGTATTGTTTATGCACATTATTTTAAAGGAAAAATGAAGAAAATTAAATCTTGAGCCACAGATATATGAATATAAAGTTCTACTTTTGCTTTAGCATTGTATTACTAATGTGAGGTGGATCAGTTAGGTGAAGGGTAATCTTGAACATATCAATCCTGAACAACTTCACAGTATGTTCAGAGGAAGACTTAAAAGTCATATTTTAAAAAAAAAAAGTTCAAACTGAGCTCGTATCCATATTTAAAAAGAAAAAAGATAACCTATATGTTTCAACTTCCTGTTTAAAAGGCCAGTCTGGCAAAGCCAGTAGGGAGATTTAGTTGTTGGGGGGAGGATTGCTGGTGATGGTGATTTTTCTAACAGGCTGTTTATGCAGTAAAGTACCAGACAAAAAATGACTTGGAATTGTGTACATGTTTCAGGAGAACACAGGGGAGTAGTTCCTGTATAGCCAGTCTTTCACACTAACTGATAATAGTTTTTAATTTATTTTCTAAAGATCATAGATAATTTGTAGATGGACATAGCATGTTGTGTTTCTTTGCTGGGCCTCTGCTAAGGGGACAGATTTCTCTGCAATGCCAACTGTTTGTCTGGCTGAATTTTCACAGTTACATTTCTCTAAAGGCTAACAGAAAGACACGAGCATCCGTTTTGCAGGGAAAAAGGAACAGCACAAGGCAGATTCCAGAGCTAGGAGCAAATGTCTACCTTGAGTTTTAGCCATAGGAGGAATGTAAGGCGTTTTTGCAAGTGAGATGAGGTAGGCAGTGATTTAACAGAACATTTTCAGCCCTTTTGCTCAGGTGTGTGAGACACTTTCAGCTGGCAAAATAACAAAAAAAGTTTGAAAAACTTCAAAGGTATCACCCACACAAGTGTTTTTCCTTTTCTTTTCCTCCTTCAGTTTGAGCTGATCCTAGCTTGATGTTAGCTGTAACTTGGGTATTTTCCCATGAGTTTTGGTTCTGGTTCTGTTCTTGCACAAGATAGTATGAAGAAAACACCTCTAAAAGGGCAGATATCTTTAGTAACTGCTACCAAGAGATTGGAATAAAATACATACTATCAGTTTATCTTGTAAATAAACTGATCACTTCCATGTTAATGAAATATCTCGAGGCATTTAATTGATTTATTCACAGGTAATCCAAATACATTCTCTTAACATTAGTTTTAATCTATTCTTTTTATTTCCGACCAATTCCTACTTCATGCTTGTTTGGCATAGAAGAATTTAACTGCTCCTTGTTAGGAAATCAGTGCTTACATCTGGAATTTGATTACTGTAATTTCTCCCTTTAGAAAGTAAATTGTAATTTAGCTTTAATTTTGTTAGGGGTTGTAGAAGATGAGTGTTCTCAGTGTGCCCTCCATTAGACCAATACCCCTGGCTTAAATCAAAAGTCCATACTTTTGAGAACCTTCTCAGGGAAATTGTAGAGCTAATCTGAAGTAATTGGGAGGGGGGGAAGGAGAAGTGAAGTATTTCATGCAATAGAAGCCTAGTCTTACCTAACAAAATGCATTTTCAGAAAATGGAAGGGATCAATGTCCAATGAGGTGAAGCAATTCCTGCCTTCCTAACATATGGAATTTTAATTTGCTTGTTTAGAAAGCACAACAGTGGTTATAGAAACACAAATTTTAAAGCACTTTAAAATCTCCAGGGCATCTAAGGAATTTGAGACACCTGTACTCCTTGAATAATACTAATTGGTATCTGTGAAGACTTTATGAAATCTGCACAAAAGATAGAATTTTGAGTGGTTTAAACTTTTATTTACAATTCAATACTGGCAAGAAGTTGCTGAAGTCTCTCTCCTCCCTCTAGTCTCTCCCCTTTAACCTTTGAATTACTGAACTGGATGGAACAGTCGATTAAACGTTGCTGAGAGCTTCAAAGGCTCTAACAAAAGTGAGAGGTGCATACCAAAGTTTCTTAGAGCTTTTCTAACTTTCTTAGAGCTCTTAAAAAATCAAAAGCAAATTATATTTCTGCTTGTATCCAGGGTAGTACTGAGCCCAGTGTCAGGATAAAAAGTTCTAACTTGCAGCAGATGCAATTCTGCAACTGCAAGCACTGGGTGTTTTTCAGATGTTTGTGTGTACATATATACACATATATATGCGTCATTTCAAGTGCACAGCAAAGTTATGGAATATATTTACTGGGAAATCAGGAAAATTTCCCAGTAAATACTGGGGAAATAAGTATTTTCAATGTTCTCATTCAAATAGAATAGGATGAAAGCTAGAAAAGAAATAGCAGGAAGTTAGGCAATGTAGACAATGATTTGGAACTATTAAATCTGACAGGAGGGAATAATTTCAGCTAGCAACTACCATTATAGAAACTTTAGACATTGACACTGTGTGTGTCACCTCACTGATTACTGGTAAGAGCTCTTGTTATATTTTTGGCAATATGCAAAACAATGCCTTTTCCTCTTAAATGCTGCGTGTTTAAAGCAGAAGACAAAAGCACTTATGTGGATATGTGGTTCTTGTGTACTTTCTAACATCTCCCAAATTAAATTATTTTTATGATTATGTTGTGCAGGCAGCAGAATATCTGAATTACTGGATATGTTTATTCTTCTGCAGAAACTCTGGGATGTTCCAGTAAATTTATATTCTCCTCAGTTTTACCTATTCCAGCTGTTGTTTCTGTGATTGTAGCTATGTAGAATCCAAAGCCATACCTTGAGGATCTGGCTTTTGTGCATTCTAATGTCCTTCTTATGTCCTTCCATTCCCACAGGAAGGAGATACCTCTGCATTTGTGGTCTGTTTAATATTGTAGTTGACTGGGCTCTTAGAGAGAATGATGGGACAAATGGCAATATTGTGGCTTTCATCGGACAGTACAAGACAGTTCTGATTTTTGAAAGTATGGATTTTAAAATAGTAATTCATTTAGTAGAATTAGAAGCCTTGTTTGACAGCTCATTGTTTAAATCTTTTAATCTTGGGAATTTGCCCTTATGTTAGATTTTCAGCAAAGCTCGTCTCCTACAGATGTGTGCGATTATTTTAATATCATCACACTTGTGGTGCCTTGTTCCATAATTCTCTATAAAAAGCACCACGAGCCTCTTAGAAATGCATTTCTGTGCATGACATTTTTAATTGGAGCTGACTTTTCAGTTTTGTATAGGGGAAGACAATGGAGCCTGATCTGATTTCCATCACTAAACTGTGGCAGGGAGATTGATGAGCATAATGCCTCTGCATGGTTCACAATTGCAGCAAAATTTAAGGGTGGATTAATGTAAGACACATAGCTCCAGGTGAGGAACTTGATTCATTGTATGTGAATGTTGGAATGGGCCTGGATGGGTTTGAACTATAGTGTGTTTCCACCCACATAAACAGGGAGCTTCAATCTCAAGCCCTAGGAAACAGGATGTTAGGATGGGAAACATCTGTTAAGTTAGGGTGAGAAAAAGGGAATTACAGGTGTGGTTATGCAAATGTTATGTTAATGTTACTAGAATGTTCCCCGGTTCTTCCCCCCTTATTGGTTGTAGTTTGCTGCAGTAATTTACTTATGCCTAATCCTAGTTTATGACTGAACTCTGTCCCGGTTTTTTGAGACAGTTATCTGTCAGGGAAGGCAGAAAAAAAATGTAAGCCCCCACCCTTTCCCTCCGAATTATTATATCTCGAAAGCACGGAGNGCAGGACAGGGGAGCGGAGGCCACAAACGAGAGGAAGAAGCAGAAGCAGAAGAAGCAGCCACTCTGTCTGGATGATGGCAAAAAACCTCCTCTCCCAGCAGAAACAGCTCCGAGAGTGTCTGTGCTGCCCTCCCAGAAGGACCCAAAAACCCGCTCCCCTCTCCACTGCCCCCGGGGGCCCAGCCGACTCTTTTGTCTTTTAAAGTACTGAAGATGTAGCAACCATCAAGGCTTTTCTCTCAGCTAAATGGGAAAAATTCCACTGTCTAAGAAACGAGAAAAAAAAAAAAAAGGACATGTAACCCCCAACAAACTCTTACCCTCAAACTCCACCCCATATGAGTTCCTGTCCACCCTGTTTTGTGGGTCTTCGGTCTTCAAGGCTGTCCCTATACAGTGCACGTGTTCTGCCCCATTGTTGTTTTCTTTGTTATTAAAGTTCTTTGTTTTTTGGAGACCCTCGTCATTCCTATTCTTTATTTGGCAACAGACTGATCTGGTCATGGATGCTGAACCGCAACATGTGAATCCCAGGTCAATCACCTGCAAGAAAATGTGGAAAACTGCTGTGGGTAGTCAAGGCTAGAAAACAACTTCTATAGAATCATTGAATCCTGGGATGATTTCAGTTGTAAGGGGCCTTAAAGCCCATAGAGTTCCAACTCCTGCCATGGGCAGGCACACCTTCCACTAGACCAGATTGCTCAGAGCCCTGTACAGCCTGGCCTTGGGTACACCCAGAGACTGGGCAGCCACTGGGCAGCCACTGCTGCTCTGGCTCTGATGTGTTGTTATTACTGGAGATTTCTGTGTCTCCAGGACTCGTACAGGCTCATGACTGGGAGTCTTGCCTCTGCCTGCTGCTTAAGTGGATGTAAGAACACTGATGTTCCTGTGGCAAGTTTAAAAGGTTGTCAGATGAAAATGAATCATGTTTTCAGCTGGGAATTGTTTGTGTGGCTACCTGCCCAAAATGTGTGTCTTACAGAGATAAGTGAGCAGATGAGAGCACCGGTCAGTCTTGTTGAGTCCACTTTCGGGTTTTCATCTGCTTGAAAATGCTTTGAATGGAGACAAAGAGTGGACTTATGCAGGTATCCCATTATTAGCTCTAATAGTTTATCTGAATTTTCAGGTGGATGAAGCTGATTATTTGTTGTTGACAGAAGGAGTGTGTAGGGAACTTGTCCTAACAAGCAGTAATTGTATGATTAGGAGAGTTTAATAAAGAAGAGGAATTCTAATTCATTCATAGTACTTGGTTTGTTGACAGTTAATGTCATTTTCATTGAATTAAATCTATCAGTGTTGCTTATATTTTCAAGCTATTTGGAAGTACTGGTATTCTGAAGCATTATTGTTTGCATCTAAGACCAAAGTTAAGACCTATAGAAATCAGGAAATATTCCTAAAAAAATATAAAAACTTAATTTTAATATCTCAATTTTGATACTTTGTAGTATGATTAAACTGTAGAATTACAGAAACTCATTTGCTGAGAAATAATTAGCCTTTTGAAAAGGGCATTTTGTAAGTTCCACCGTTATGAAATATTATGGTTATTTTCATAAATGAAACTGGACAGCACTGATGAGTTTATAGTCGCAGATGCGTTACCAATGTTTTATTCACACATTGCATTTCTTTGCTTTGGCAAGACTAGTGCAGGGTCTTAGAAATCATCTTTTTGGAAGGGAACAATGCAAAATATAACTTGTCATATACAACATTTATTTCCCAAGCAAGTTTTCTAAGAAAAAAATTGTGATCACTTCCAGCTTATAACTGTTAAGGTAAATATTTCATAGATTTCATAAGGAAAAAATAAACTATTACTAAATTACAAATGTAACCAATACAGATGTGGTTATTAGTCCCGGATCTTTACCATTTATATGCTTATTGCTATGTAGGACCATTCTTTGTCTATTCAGAAATAGTCTTCTGATCCTGATAATGAAATTATGAATCTCTAATTGTACTCTCTGCCTCCACATGGGTATGCATTAGATAAAATTAATTAGTTTTTTACTGGGGTCTGTTTTTTGGTATGGCATATAAATTAACTGTCAAAATCGAGCACTTCCATTTTGACAGGAAATCATTTTCTTGTAATGAAACATAATTTATGATATAAATACATGCTGAATCAGGCATTGTAATGCAGATGACCCAGTGGCCCTGTATGAAGCTTGGCCTTGAATACTGGTTCATACAAGTTCTTAGTTAAAAAAGGGAGGGAAGAAGGGCAAACAGGACAAATTCCCACAGCTCAAAATATTTTTAAAGCTGCCTAACAAAGCAGCTTTAACTCTCTGCATAAAGCTTTCTCTAAGCAACTTGGTGGGTCTGGCATAAGTATCAACTTTGAACAAGATTTTCATTTCTAATCTCTTTTCCTGTCTCAATACTAAATTATGTTCAGAGTTTTCAGATAATGCTTGCCACAGTGGGACATGGGGAAGCTGCCAAAGCCCACCGGGAGAACTCTGTATTGATTACTAAGAGCAGACAGACTTCTGACCTGCTGGAATTGCACTGGAACCAGTTGTGGCAGGGGTTCCTAAGAGAAATAAAATATTTACTTTATCTCTTGAAGTGATACTCAATTAAAGTATTCTATTTTTAGGTCCTATTGTATCACAAACTTTTGTCATGGGTTAGGAAATACATGATGAATGCAAACACTGCAAACAAAAAGTGCGATTTTGGAAAATGAGATGTGCACTTTTGTTGTTGACCTTTTCTGTCAGTAGCATATTCCTGAAGCATTTATTATCATAAAAAAAAAAGCACCTATGTGATTGGTAGCAATACTTGTAAGTGAGAACACTCATGGCCACTGGATCTTTAGATTCAAAGTCTTACAGTGTCAGCTTGGAACAGAACTTCAGCAATTGGGTCTCATTGCTGCAGGTGTTTTCCTATCCAGAAACACAGATGTCTCATGGCCAGCCTGACATTTCTGAAACCTGTCCATTTGGCTGTGGGATGTTAGGTAATCAATTAGGATGTTTGTTAGGTAAATAATTAGGGTATACGTGCACAGTAAGTTAAGCACAAGATGATGTGACCTCATGCATGTTTGTTTCAGTAGGTCAGCCAAGCGATCTGAAGGACCAAATGGTTTCTTCACTGCAAGAGCCTTTTCTTGTCCAAGTTTTAATCAGCTTGGAGAAACTGAGCCCTGCTCCTGTATTACTGTCACAGGGCAAGTTTTACAGGGAAACTCTTCAAATTATGAAGTGAGTGCACATCCAGAAATCAGCTTTCAATTGTGTAAAAGAGACATTTTCAGTAGCTTTGTGAATGTATTTTGCTTTCAGGCTGTTGGAACTGTCTGAATAGTACAGGTGGTTATTTCCAACACTCTGTTCTGATTCCTAGCTGAGACTTCATTGGCTTCTTTGTATAGTTCACTTAACAAGTTTGTCCCTCATTAACAAGATTGTGGCTCCTACTCCAGCTCTTACTGTCCAGAAGCTTTTTACAAAACATATATGATTAAACATGACTAACATAATCCATAACATTAACATTTACTTTCTTAGGAGTTCAAGACAAGAAGTGATGGGAGCCTTTTACCTCACCAGGATTTACTATCCATCTTTACCGTGTACTTTTCCAGTCATGTGCAAGTATCGGCTCTTGAAAAGACTTGAAAAAAGGCATCAGTATTTGAAATGAATTGTAAAAACTGTCAGCTTTTCTGTGTGTCTTTCTTAGAAGTATTAGGTACTGATCACTGGGAAAGCCTAGTTAATCTGCTGAGTGAGATCAAAAGGAAAAATAAACTTCAGTTCGATATACTGTTTCCTGAGATTTATGGATCCTGTGCTGCTTATGTCTGGTTTTTAACTTGTAACTCCAGAATTTGGCAGACTATTTTCTCCATAGAGATCTGCTTGCTATCTGGTGAAACATCATTTGGACAGTAGTAAAGTCAATGTAGCAAGGACAGGTACAATTTCCCCATCTTAGATTCTTTCCTATACATAATGGTAAAAGGGACGCTCCCAGTAAATTAAGTATGAAATGGAACAATGGATATTTGAAGGGATATTATTGTGGGTGTCCTCTCTGCAGTATTAATGTGTAGAATTTTTCTTCCTGAGGAGGGATCACCGGTTGAGTTACATGTGAATGTGGTCTGTGTTTAGGGCTCTTGTTACAGAAGATGTTCTTCCAGTAGGAAGGACTATGTTGTTCAGATTGGTGCACAGCTGGTCTGTATGAAATAACTGACAGTTCTATACCCCAGTTGTTTCATTGCTGTTTCCTGGAGGAGACAGATTGGGTTCATGAGCTTAATCCCCAAACATGTGGTCATATATTCAAATATGAAATGAGGCGGAACTGTGAACAAGCTTTCTGTTTGGTTGGATTTATTTTGGTATATGCCAAATTATATTTTATGCAAGTGTCTCCCCTGAGATCTCTTCCTAAGCTGCTACTGTGACCCTTATAACAGACCAGTATCCCAGTTCCTCCAGCCAGGGGAGTGGGGGATTCCAGGCTAAACCTTAATCTTGGAGCAGATTCCATTGAGAGACAATGTTTATGGAAAGACAAACCTTACTCATTTGTGCTTTCTGATTTCTGTGACACATGAACTTCCAGAGAAAAAAAACAAATGTTAATGGCAAGAAGTAATTTTTGATTAATGATTGGAATTATTCTCTTCATCTTCCATGGATTGTATGAAATCGGTAAAGGAGATTTTTTGATATATTCTAATAGCCTCTACAGCTGGCCAAATAGTGGGAAAATTTACAAGTTTCTATTTAAAGCCTAATTTAGGATGGATTTAGGAAATTCATCAATGAAACATTGTAGATTAAATTTAAAATAAATCCACGTTTTAGTCTATAAGTGCAGACATTTATAAAGTAAGTTGGTATATCATATCATGTTACTTTTGTTTACTTTAAAATGACTTCATGTGAATTAGACTTGAGTGTGGAGTAATGAGATGTGTTAGGACATGTTGAAAGGTATTAGGCATACACACAGCATCACCTCCTTTGAGTTGTGTAGATAGAAAAATGTGGGGTGTTCTGAGTTGTTGCTATGATGGGAAAAGCTGATGAAAGCAACAGATATTTCTTGTCATAGTCTAATTTCTTTACCCATGCAAAATCAGATGGTTTTCCTGCTTAAAGCGTAAAAAGGAAGCAAAACTAAGCAAATGCTTTTCTTACTGCTCTCAGCCTTGTAGATTTTTCAGTCTTATCTACAGTTTTTGGGTCCTGTCCAAAGTCCTTTCACAGGGTGCTTTAATTTCCATCACCTTCCCCCGGCTCCATTTCCCTCCTTATTGCTCTTCATTTTGCTTCAGTTACCTGTTCCATACTGAAACGTGAATTTAATTTGGTTTTGCTGGATACAGGTCAGTTGTCATCTTGAGGGGACTTTTGCCACCTGCACCTGAGCAGTGTCTAGGTGGTTTTGGTATGGGGCATCTTCAGAGGCTGAGGGCATATCCAGCAGAGCTGAATTTTACTCTTCTTCTACCTTTGACTTTTTCTTTTGTAATCATACTTGGGATTATTTTTCTTTTCTTACCAGAGGGCACTGATGTTTTACCTTTTCAAAGACAAAAAGCAAAATTTATGTTCTGTTACCCAGTGATGCTCTTTGATCAGAAGATTGTGTTAACAATTTCTCTTAATTTTGAGACCAGGAGGGAAATGCCCAAGGGTGACATAAATCTTGCATGAGTTCCAAGAGCCTTTCTTTCAAGTAAAATATTTTCTCCCTACAGTATTGAAACTTGTGATCTGTCATCAGAATGCGACTTACTTAATTGAGTTTTTTAGCATGATGTTGTGTCTTTTGCTGAATTTAGGGGGAAGCTATTTAATCACTTAATAGAGGACAGAATGTGTAGTCATGCTTTTCTTCACTGACATTAACTGCTAACAAAATAGCTTCAGATATTTACACTTAGAACCAGAGCAGCCTCAGAGTATTGCTCTTTGGTTAAGAAGTTTTTTTAAGTATAAATCAAGGTATGCTGGGTCTGGCTGGGCTGCAGTTACCTTTCCTTGCAGTATGCTGTTCTGCTCTGACATCTGGGTTGATTTGGGTACCACAGCTGTGGTTTGGTCAGGGCTGAGCAGGGATCCCACATTCCTGCAGCCTTGCAGGGCTGGGAGGGGACATGGCCAGGACACCCAACCTTGGCTGAGCCCAGGGATGTTACTACTGTGGCATAGGAAGGAAAGGGGGAGCATTAGTTATTAAGGCATTTGTTCTCCATGGCAGTCTCTCTGTGTACTGAGGCCCAAGGAAGCAGCCAAACATTGCTGGCTGCTGGGAAATGGGAGAATAAATAATCTTTTTTATATTTTTTAATTTGCTTCCATGCTCAGCCTTCGCTTTTTTGGGGTTTTTTATATTAAATTGCCTTTATCTTGGCCACCGAGCTTTTCATCCCATCCTGATGAAGAGGGAGGTTAGAGTGGCTTGGTGGGCACCAGGGTCAGTTTTGCACAAGGTCTGCACAGCTTTGGAGCTGTGGGACACAGGCCAGTGTTTTTCAGGACAATTCCTCCTGTTTATGAAAAGCAGCAAAAATGGCAAAGTAAAGCTTCACTCCAGCTGTTGAAAACGAATTACAGCACAGGCCCACACAGTAGCAGAGGATGCATTTCTACTTTTCCACAGTTACTGTAAAGCTCTGGGGTCCATTTGCTGCCTGAGGGCTCATCCAGGAGCTGGGAAGCATTAACTGGTTTGATTTAGACTAGTTTTGAAACTCTATACTCAGGAATAGCTTCAAAAGCAGAGCATAAAGTTTTCATTCTCTCCTGCCTTGCTTTCCTGGTTTTGTCCAGGGAATAGTTTATTCTGGCTAAATGGAAATATTTAGAACATGAAGGACATTCCTAAAAAGACTATGTTTCTTAATGTGAAATGGATTTGAATTTTAAATTCTTTTGCTGTTTTAAATGTTGATGTTTAGAATCGTGGTAGGATATGTGAAGCAGCTGCAGTGCTAAGGGTATCCTGAGTTTGCAGCTGGCTAATGAGAAATGATGTTGGATTGGACAATATCAATTACTGACCTTATGAGTCTTAGCAATAGTAAGTCTGTCGTAGTAAGAAAAGAAATTATGTCTAGAACAATATGGAATGGCAAGGCTATAGTGACAACAGGTGATAAGACTAAAAACATGAGTGAAACCAACCTTGTCAAAAATATGTATTGTTTGAGTCAATCAAAAAGAACATTAACCCAGACATTTTTTTCCAAACATGAAAGGAATGAAATATGCTTGAAAAGCAAGTTTTTGTATCAGTGTTCATCACTGAAAAACTTAATTTGAGATTTAAAGGTCGGTTCCCTCTAAAAGTAACATCTGCTGAAACACTGCAGCATAAAAGGAATTTGTCTCTATGCACCTATTCTGCTTTCATAGCACTTCTGATTTATATATAGTTTAATGCAGTAAACATTAAGATTCATTTTTGGTAAACTACTACCGAAGCTGGAATAACTGGCAATTTCTGTAAAGTGCCATGATTAGAAAAAGCATGGATTTGGGGAAGAAAGGATGGTGGGTTTTAGCTTGAATAAGCTGGTTTAAATTATTGACAGCTCTCCTGAGAATATGTTGTGTAGCTCCAAATATAAACTAACAATTTACGGTACAAATGTTTTTATTTTAACTAGAATTTTCTTAACTAATTCCATAGCATTCCAGTTTGTATTAGTGTTCTTCTGCCAGAAATACTTAGATCATGACATTGACCCTAAAAGCTTCTTTTCATTTATTTATTTCCATTTATGTGAAGAGGTGCGAGGTCTCATGGTACAGCAGAAATGAGAGTCCAGGGATGGTGACTGTTGCCCAGCAAACTCTGTATGTTCTTCTGAATGTTTGACTGTTAAACTGAACAATATTTAAACAGAATTTAAAGCCCAGAACAGCTGTAACAGCAGGGGAAGTTTTGACTTTTCTGTTTTTTAAAAATTTTATTCTTTTTTGTTTTCTTGAAAATCATGTTATAGTCCTTTCTTTCTTCTTCAAAGGACTTCTGGTTTGTTTTGCATTACCTGAAGGAAAGTCTCAGGCATTTGACTAAGAGTGACATGAGGGGCAAACTGCTGCCCAGTGCCATCTCATCCATGGTCCCTCTGCTGTGGGGGCAGGCATTCAGGGAAGATCAAGGGCTGGGCTGGGGTGGGATGTCCAGTGGGGCCCAGTGGAATTAACAGAGCAAGAGCCAGGGGAAAGGACGTGCAGAAATGTATCCATGATGCTAGCCACTGGGAGAGAAATTCTCTTAACAGAAGACTGAAAACTGTTTATGCCTGCTGAGCATACACACCCAGTTCCTTTGTGATCAATAGAATTAATATTTCCCAATCTGGGAAGCAAGAGAAACAAGAAGAGAGGCAGAAAAGAGGGCCATGGGCAGAGAAAGAGCCCCACGTTGGGCACCAGCTGGTGCTAGTCACTGGAGTCTTTAGCTAGCTCTTTGAGAACACCAGCAGCCTCGCCAGGGTGTGTAGAACAACTCCAGGATGAATTCACCAGAAGCTGAACTTCAGAGCTGTGGCTCTACAGTGGGATTAACTTTCCAGCATCAGGGAGAAAAGTAAGAGTCGAAGGATGCTCTCTGCCTGGTCTCCCAATAGTCCTTTAATCCTGAGATCTGGAAGCGAAAAAGAGACCAGAGCAGCCTTACAGGGGTTTACAAACAGGCCAAAACCGGTGGACAGGTACAAACAGCCAACCAGTGAGAAAACTTTAGGGAAGGAATAAGTAGAGTGGTTTACAGAGCCAGTTCTAATGAGCGTAAAGGAGAGTAGAAAGGGGAATGGTTTACATCAGGGGTGGATACAATTTAGGGAGAAACCAACTTGGAACATAGGAATGGATTTGGAAGCAACCGTTACCAGAGAACCCAGATTACACAACTGAAAGCTGAGGTAACACAAACAGTACCTGCAACATATCCAGGCTGAAAGCTTGGAAGTTGGAAGCTTTACAACTTGGAAATTCAGAATAAGCCCAGCCTGTCACAGAAATATCCAAAGTAATATGATGAGGCTGAGTAAAACTTGTCAAATAATCTTTTGTAGTAAATACAAAAGTGATAAAATAAAAGTGTATTATTTTTTGAACAGGCTTCCCAAAGTGTTAGTTGATCCTCCAAGTCTGTTGGTGTTGAAGAAACATTTGGACAATGCCCCTAAAACCATGTTTTAACTTAGTAAGCCCTGCAGTGCTCAGGCAGTGGATGATTATAACAGGTCTGTTCCAGCTGAAGCAGTGTATTTATTCTAATTTGCTCAGTGTATATAAAAATGGGAGGTTTTTTTATTGCAGCTGTTCTTTTAAATATTTATACTTCCTTAAAAACGTTTAGGTATGGTCTTGATGTCCAAATTAGTCAAGGTTTAAACAGGCCATTGCAGCAGAAATGTTTCTGTTCTGGGGATATTGGCATGTTTGCTGGCAATGAGTTTTATCCCCGTGATGCATTAACATTGCTGACTCCCTGATGTGGCTTAGGAGAGCACAGACCTGAGCTAATGCACCTCCTCCCCTCCCAGAGCCCCTCCGCCTGCCTGCAGGGGATCTTGTAGCTACAGCAGAGGTCTAGGATGGATCAGAACTACAAATATCCTATCCAGTCATGCACTGGATGCAGTAATTCTGCTGAAGTCAGTGAATGTAGTCTAGATTTTCACTGATATAAGCGGAAATGGAGACATCTTCCATAGAATTAAAACACTGGCCAGCTGTTTGGTAACATCTATTAACTTTACATTCTGCAGATACTGTGTATATAAACCTGGTTTATGTCTTTCCTAAGCGGCAGTTGGTATAAACACAGTATCATGGCATGGTATAAAATAATGTAGAAAGAAGCTGAAGGAAGTGAAGGGAAGGGTTATTATAAACAGCTCCATTCACATTAAAGTGCTTGAAGTGTCACACTTGCTGCAGTGCTGAAATCTCGACAAACCTGGTGCAGGGAAGCACCCAAAGCATGTGGATGGATTATGGATGTGATATTCCCTCAGTTCGTCTAGTGCTGAGATATCTGATATCAAAGGGAGGTTTTTCTCAGCCTGGAGGGTATTTTCTTTTCTCACCCCCATTGCAGTTGTACAGTAGCAATATAGCAGCAATAACACAGAGAACCATACTGTCTATGTCTTCCTAGAATTACGTTTTCTCATGTTTCAATGAAGTCGGAAAACAAATTGAAATTTTGGCTGAGCAGAACGACTTTTCATGTTCCGTGAACTTTAAAGTGGTGATGTCTCCTCTTCATTCGCATTAGCAAGAAAGACATGCCAGTCAGTATTTTTTCTGTTTAGGAATAGTGTTGCTGAGTTTGGAGATTTGATACCAGAGAGCTGCTGTTGGAATTCCTCGTCTGTGGCTGATTTCTCAGTGACCATCCCTACACTGACACAGACAGGCTTTCAAAGGCCCAGTGGGTTAGTTGAATTTACAAGTTCTGAAGGTATTATACCTCTTTAGTTTCATAATCTTTTGGCAGTATTTGGCAGTACTTGAAGTTGTTTTTAGTTTGGTGGGGGTTTTTTGTGTGGGGAGGTTTTTTGTTGTTTTTTGTTTGTTGCGGGGTTTTTGTTGGGTTTTGTTTTGTTTGGGTTTTTTTTGTTTGTTGTTTTTTGGGGGTTTTATGTATGTTGTTGTTGTTTGGTTGAGTTTTTTAAGGAGAGGATTATATTTATTATAATGAAATTGGCTGTGTGCCTAAAATGCTTCAGCCAGTTTTGGGAGATCACAGCTTGATGCTCTTCTTCTAAATTCCAAATTAGAAGAGGTGACTTGATGCTAGTGGATATGAAGTGAGTAACCATCACAACATAAATACCCATCTTTTATAGATGAATTAGCCTGTTTTTCAAGAGGCTCATCATTTTTCATTATTTTTTTCCTTAAAAATAGCTGCTTTTTATCCTTCTAATCTCAAAACAATTTTTCTGGGGCAGAATAAAGCATATATATGTGTGAAAAATTGCTGTTCGTTAATGTCTCAATCTGGCTAAATATTTAAACATTTGCAGCTTGCCTGCATACATACTATTGATGGAATGGTTTCCTGAATCAGATTAAAAGATTATTTCTGAGATTTTGCTGATTTTGGAACCTGGACTTCATTACTGCTGTACATGGATCCTTCTGGTTCCGTGACTTGTTCCTTGACAAGTAGGATCAGCTTGTGAAGTGGTGCAGTTTTGAAAAGGGCAGAGGTCACCATTTCCAAAAAGAGGTTATAGTAAATATTTTACAAGAAATAGGAGTAAGTATTGTTGGTACACTGATTTTACTTATTACAAAGCTAAATTGGATAAAGCCCTATGGAGAAATCTGATTTCCCTATTTTTGTTCTTTTGTTGTGCTGCCGTTTTACTTGAGTTTCAAAGCTGTAGTTGTTTGCCACTGTGATAAACAAGTAGCACACACAAAGTTCCTGTTTCTAATTTTGAGAAATTTGGAATCATCTGAGCTTTCATCTAAATTCTGTGAAGGAATGACAGGAAAATAATTATTATTAAATATTTTTAACCACAATATTTCTAAGATATGTTATTATTGTGCTTTTTTGTGTTACACTACCTTTTCTCAGAATTTGTAGTTCAGAGACCTGAAACCTCATTTAAATCTTAATCATTTTTAGCAGGATGTGTGAGATAAACAAGGGTGTTCATGTTGAGTGACCCCTGGAGCTCTCAAAGATATAAATCACAAGAGCTGCTTAGTAGATCATTCCCAGCTGGTGCTAAAACCATGTCTCTGTATAGCCAAAACTGCTGTTCTGTTTTCAAATTTTAAATAACATTAAGTACAATTGTAGCATCTGCTTCCTGCACTGATTTTCAGCTTCTTGGCAAATGAAAAATCAACATTTTCTTTTCTGATTCAGTTGGTTTCCTTTAGATAGTTATTAATAGTTTTTCTTTGATATTACAGCAAGATCCTTTAATGCAGATGCCCTTACTATTTATTGCTGGTAGATGATGAGGGCCATATAGTAAATATCTACTGTCTTTTTGGTGTGAATAGTTCTGCAGGACAGGTTAAGAAGATGATATATTAAAAAAGAATGACAAAAAATCTTTTTCATATGTGTAGCCAATTGGACTCCTCTTAATTCTTTGGACATTTTAGCTGCACTTTGCTTATTATCAGATTCATATTGTGTGCTAAAACCACTTTTTAGAGATGATTTTTTTAAAATTTAATTTTAGCGGAGAAAATAATTCCATTGGTTTGAGGATAATGGTAATAGTCTGATTATAGGAATGTACAGCTACATAAGGCTCAGCCAGGCCCTTCAAAAGTGCCTACCTGAATTAGTGCATTTAGAAGCTCTCTGGAGCTGCTTTGTATTCATTAGAGATGCTGCCAGAGACCTTTCAGGGGTTCAGCTACCCCATGGCAGAAATTCTCCCTTGTAGAGAGGGCTTCTTGCTTTTTATCTCCAACTTGGCGTGAACCTGGACTCTAATCCTCATTATTGTTGATTCTATGTTGTCCCAGTGCAGTGTGGGTGGGTGGCCTGGTAAGTCACACCTGTTGGAACCCCAGGCACAGAAAATGTTTCTTTATCTGTTCTGGTGGGCTCAGACACTCGAGAGAACACTGGGTTTAATCGAAGACCATGGAGAAAGCTTCTAGAACTGCGTGGAGAAACTGGGAATGTGAATGTGTGAATTAGATAGAATTATGTTAAGTCACGGGGTGAAAAATACAGTTTTGAGTTTGAGATACAGTAGTGAATGAAGGAAAATATGGAGAATTTAGGGCAGTGTTCCTTTCTCCTTCTTCTTCGCCTTCTTCTTCATGGACATGGGTGATACTGTTTGATTGGGTAGAAAAATCCACAGTGTGGAGCACAGGTTCTAGTTTTTGGATTAAAAGTAAAAATTAGTTGGCATTTTGTAATTGGGTAGTTTACTCTTAAAAGGCCTTGGAGGAAGACACAGGGGTGACCATTTTTTAGTTTAGTGTAGTATGTAGACAAGCTCACTGTCTGTAAGAATGTAATATAGATAAGGAAAAATAAACAAGTCCAGGCTCAAAAACCATCTCCCTGCTCTTCAATCCTGATCCTGGGGAAAAGAACTGGACACGTGCACACACTCCCACAAACTGGTACACTTTTACAATACCAGCCTCTGCTTGAAAGATCTGAAGCTATTAATTGCCTTCTATCTTGTCCCTGAATTCTTTAAAAATATTTTAACTTGCTGGCTATATTGAATGGCTGTCTGAGCAGTAACTACACCAAAGGAGGGATGGGAAATGCCAAGTTTAGGCAGAATTTACTGTAGGAATGAATGTCAGGACTGATGTACACCCAAGGCCCAGGCTCAGAGACACAATTTGACTTCAAGCTGCCCAGGCTGTGAGGGTCTGGAAGTTACAGTCAGTCACAAATTAATGAAATGTTGGTCATGTTTCTGGCTGGGATGCAGGGGAAGAACCTACAAAATCAAATCCCACATATAAAGCCATCAGCAAATTATTAGGGAGGCTAAAACAGGAGAATGCAGAGAGGAGGGGAAGACTTCATAGTGCTCTCTGCTCTGGTTTGTCTCAGACTTTTACAGATTGAAGGGCACTTAATTTCTATCTCTGCAAATGCTCAGGGTTGGCTGAGGTCTTCCCAGCTGTGTCATCTGCACTGCTGAAAAACAAACTCTTTTAAGAGACCACTGGTTTCTGGACATGTATTGGGGTCCCTTTCATTATCAAAAATGTAGATGTGTGTACTTGCTGGGTGATGGGGTTCTTTTTTACTGTCAGTATGTATGTATTTCATGGTGAGAAAGTAATTGTGGGGTAGAAGATTAGAGACAGTGTGCAGAAGGCTAAGACCCTGAGATCTTAAATTTTCCCCCGGTAAAATCTGCTGTTAAATCTGCTGTTACAGTTTCTGCACTAACAGTGACATTTATTTTTCTAAAATACATTTTTATTTTTGTATTTTCCTTGTACTCTCATTCACAGTTTTGAAGGCTTACAGAACTCAAAACTCTCTCAAGGCACTGGAATGCAGTTTGTGCTTTGATACTCCCCAAAGACTTGTGATATGATGGAAGACATGAGGGAGAGATTTAGGGTAAAGTTTACTTTGATTTCCTAAAGAAAACATGCTACTATCACAGCTGTTAATCAGATAATCAGAGTCTGTAGTTTAAGATCTGATCTAAGTTTTCTCTTTTGCCTTCTCTAAAGGGTAAAAGTCTGGGGGGGGTAACTCATAAGAAATATAAGTTGCATGAATATTTAGTAGTTCTCCTATGAGACTTTTGCATGTACATTAGCACATGGCTGAACTTCTCAAATTTGAAAGTGATCTCCTTCCCTACAGTTTGATGCTTGTTTATAAGGTGCTTGTAGTTCTTTCATTTAACTGAGGGTCATGTGTCCTCCACTTCCAAGTTGTCTAAAACTTTTATAGCATGAGCTTTTATTTGAAAAAGAGAATCACTGAGCATTAGTATGAAGGATATGTTATGCTCTCAGATAATCCTGAACACTCAGAAGTGTTTAATGTTACTCTCTCCAAATACTGTCATTTTAAAATTTGCTGAAGCTGAGAATTGCCAGGCAGTTTACTCACATTTCAGCTGAACATTAATTCTGGGAGGTGGTACGTAGAAAAGTTTCACGTGTTGTGTTTTATGGGAATTTGTTTTCCTCTTTGCTTGCACGTTTTAGAGAAGTTTGTTAATTCTGGACAGGGCGTCATGCATTTTAAGAGCAGAATAGTTTTATTTTTTAGCTACCCACCATGTAGGGACATACTTCCGTTGTCTATATTGTCATCTGTTAAATGCTGTCTAATAAGTCACAAATATGTAAGACCAATTCAGTTTTCATCTTATGAAGATTCTAAATAGCATGTCCACAAGTCAAATGGAAAGGTAATTTTTTGGACCTATTTTACATCAGCATTGGTCAGTGTTGTTTCTTAGCAGCTTTCATGTTTGTTCCAATAACAATTTAGGACCAATATGACTTTAATCAGATTGTTTTCTTTCTTTTGTAGTAAAACCTTAGCACAAACAGCAAGCCAAGAACCTTGGTGCAACCTCTTGGTGCAGAATGTGTTATTTTACTACATTCAATAGTAAAATTGAATAGTCATTGTTTCATTGCAAATACTTAACTCTTTAAACACTGGAAAATCTCCAAGAATCAGAGAAACTTTTTGCAAAGACCACTTTTAGTAGCCTTCAGAGCCCAAAAATGCTGTAAGAGATGCTAAAATCATACAGGGTGTTTCCTTTGCATGTACCTATTGTTTTGGCTTCGGTGGTAGGTTAATTCATCATCATTAGTAGGGAAAAGCTCTAAAAATGTCTAGAAGAATGGTGCTTGCAGAGATAAACAGAGATATTCTGCAGTATGATCGGCTCTCAGTTATCCCACACAATGGGGCCGGCTCACAAAAAGCACAGCCACAGCCAATTCAATCCATTGGAACTGGACTAGAAACCCAAAGTTAATGTATTTACTTGTAGCAAGTTTGTAAACAGTTTTGCTTTCAGCAGCAAATTTTAAGAAAATCTAGTAACATAGTTGAAGAGTAGATTGCTATATGCAATCTTTACCCAGCATTTCATTCTTTGTGGTGTTCTGATGTAGCCAGGGATGTCAGGAGGAGGTGATGCCTTGCTGATACACACTCTGGTTTTCATTCCAGGTGGTGATTTCACTGCAGAGTATTGGTATGAAAATTCTATTTAACATAAGGAATGCTAATTGTAAAAATTTGATATTTTGATATAATGGTTGCATAACTGAAGAGGACTTTGTATTTTTCTGAAAGTGAATGGCCTGGTGAAAAGCACTAGAAGTGCAGCAAACTGTGATGAACCAGGGAGGCTGTTACAGCAGTTCAGCCAAATTCAGCTTTTCTCCCCTAGCTTTTCTCCCATTACTGAGCCCTTTGCATTAAGAGAAAGCATAATCTCATAGGTCCTCTCACTGCCTCTGTTCTGTGTTTCCTGTAAACCGTGAGACATTCCAGCCTTCATTCAGGCTTCAAATCCAGAGGAAATCATGGGGAGCTGTAGGTTATAATTTTTCCAGGATCAGGAATACCTTCTTGGAGGTGCTGAATGCTCTCTGCTTTCACTGGCATTAGCAGTTCTCAGGATTCTCTTACTCTTTTTCATTAGTTTTATTGCTTGGTAAAGTTTGGGATTGTGAAGGCTAAATACCACTGATTTTCAGTCAGGCCTGCAACAGAATTCCTGTGTATGCATCAGCTTTTCTGCACAGAGAGGCAAGGTATGGTTTATTTCAAAAATCTGCTTTTGCTGTGCTGGATTTTAGCTTCTTTAGAGAATGTTCAGCTGTTCTTGAAGCTTGCAGTGATGAGGTGACACAGCCAGTTATTTATACAGGCCTATGAAAGGGCACCCCAGTTTAATACAACAGAAACTAACTGCATGGAATCCATACCACACTGGCTGGTTAGGTTCCTAAAAGCTTAATAAAGCTCATTGTAGTTATTTACTTTTGAAAAAATCTTCTTCCCAGTACTTTTTTGAAGTAGTGTGGTGGATTTTCAGCTAGTTCTACTCACCAGTGCACTTACCCATTCTCTTGCTGTGAGATATGATTTTAGGAGAAGGGCAAGAACAGGCTCAAACCTTAAGACTATGAATAAAGCTTTATTAACAAAACTAAAAGAAGAAGAAAAAAATCAGAATGAAACTTCCAGAACACTTTCCCTCCCACGCCCACCTTCTTTCCTTTTACACCTGACAACATAAAACAAAACCTGGGATTTTAAATCAATTATCACTTCTACAATAGTCTTTCCTCAGTTCTCATAGGGCGAGGAGTTTTCTCTCGCAACACCATGGAGAAATCTCCACAAGAACACAGTATTCTCGTGGCTTTGCACCTTCACAAACAGCAGCTGCCCGGTTTAGAAAAACTTCTGCTATTGTGACATTCCTCCCATTTCCACAGCTGAGTGAATGGGCCATGTCAAGTTATGGGGTGTCATTTTTTAAGGATGAACTGTTCAAAGGAAAAGCTCTCTTCACTGATTTCTGCAATCATCTTCATCTCCAAGAACAGAGGTCTTTTTCTTTTCTCCCTGAGACACAGAGTCCTCTTCACTCTCATCTCCGTCTCTCTGCTCAAGCTCCACAGAGCGTCACTGCTTCTTCAACACCTGCTGCCTCTGCTCAGGTCCATATTTGAACACTCCATCATCCCCTGATACTTGTTTTCTCTCATGAATTAAAGGAAATACTGTAGTTATTATAGTCAATCTCCATGGCATTACCAAAAGAACTTTCAGTCCCAATACTAGGACATCTCCTCATTCTCCTTCCATTTGAAACTTAAACTTTCTTTCACTGAACCTGGTGTCTTCATGTTGTCACTCTGTGCTTTTCCTCTCACCCAAAGGAAGAATCGTGGTCTGCAGGTCTCATCTGTGCACTGAAAGGGTTAACATTTCATCCAGGCCAGCAAGCGTGGGTGGGCACGGTGAGTTGAGGGGGTGGCCTAGCCCGGCCCAGAGCCTGGCGGGGGGAGAGGAGGCAGGGCCTGGTGTTAACGAGATCTCAGCAGCTTCGACTAGGCCCAGCTCCGGCCAGGGCCCCATGGCCTCTCATCCCCAGCTCAAGAACTGCTGAAGTTCAGCCAACGCCCCACCAGAGGCCAATACCTTCTGAAGCCAGAAGCCAAAAGGGACGAACCTCCTGGGTTTTAAAATGTGGTATTCATGGAGGCAGATCCAGCTTCTCAATGGTTTGCGAAGCTGTCAGTTCTCAGAACCAGATAGCTATTGGCTTTTTCTGTTCACAGAGGAAGCTCCCAGGAGCCTCTCTCAGCAAAACCATTTCTGTGAATGGTTTTTTTCCTTCTTCCTAAATATCAACCAATATCAAACCAACACAAGTAGAAAGAGTCTTTTTTTCTCTTCCCTACCTCTTCTCTCACACTAAAACACACACACACACACACACACAGACCTGATTGTGGATGTAAACCTTGTACACTTCAGTAACATGGTCCTGGTACATTCATTGGTGAAGTAATGCACAGGCATCTTAACATATCATTGCTTCAAGGTGAGGAATGATGCCCTTCACGCTATATTCTGCCTACAGACGGCTTACAGAATCAGTGGCCTTCCCCATGGGATTTGTTTTCTTTTCTTTTTCACCTTCTAACATGTCAATATTAGATATTAGCTTCGTTTATCTCAACAGAGGACATTGTGTCTAATCCTTGATTTGTGTGGATATAATTTTGAAAAATGCTGTAGCATAAGTAGAATTGCATCTGTGGTGCATTTTGGGGAATTAGCTCATTGTTTTGGGTAGCAGCCTGGGCCTATGATAAAATCTGTTGCTTTTTGTGAACTGACTGGTTTCCCCCTGCGTGTCCTGCATGGCACAATGGTATCTGATGTGATAAGGTTGTTTCACCATCTGCATGTCTGCTTTTGTCACACTGCTGTTAGACTTTGATTTGCTGCTTCAGGAAATCCAGCTTTCCTTGAGAAGTTGCTGTAAGCACACAAATGGCTTTCCCTGTATTGGAACTGAAATTTTGCACTGAATGCTGATATAATCTGCAGTGGGCATCAGTGGGAACCAGAGTTCCATGTGCTGTCGACAGCTTTGAAACACAACAATGAAAGTAATTTTATTAACTGTATTCTTTAGATTTACTTTGAGAGAATCTGTATAACAGTTGAATGTAATTCGATAGCCAAACAGTGAACAAGAACAAACCAGTTCCAATTACTTGCTACTTGATTCTTGGAATAAACCTAGATAGTTATAAAAGTTCTAAATAATTTAGTAAATAAGATGCTGAAATAGGAATTTGTGCCCATCATCTGGAGATGGATTCCAGTTAGGTTATGACAACACTTCTTCAGGAATTTTAAACCTGAACGATTTATACCTTCATCTTCTGTTTTTTAACATGAAATATTCATATATTTAGATTTTTTTACAGCATACAGTGTACTGTAATTAATAACAATTATTATTAATAAGCATTAATGTTTCAATCCAGCTGAGTGTGAAAGGTTCACAGATCCAGCCTGCTCTCAGAATACTGAATTGACTCCTCAAGGAGGTCTGGAGACCCACTGGTGTCCCAAGGTGACACAAGATATTTTTTAAGCACAGTTGGAGAATATTTCCAAGAAAACTAAACATCAGTTCTCTAAACATTAGTATAGAGAACTAAAGTAATTAAATTCAAACTAAATTGAATGGTGACACCATCATTCAATTCTGCTTTTCATTGATTTTGAAGTTAAGACTAGCATGTCCTCTTTGTTTCTCTCATTCCCATCCATGCAATATAAAAGATTTATGGATAAAATCTGGCATGTCAGTCTCACAAAGTGAGAAGTTGCAGTTTTTATTACAGAATAAGGCAATTTGACCATTTCTTAACACCTTGGCAAGAACTTATGACAAGAACAGACAAAAAAGAAATACAGATTAAACTTTCCCATCAGTCTAAACCAAGGTGAAATATAGAATTTCCAAAGTGTGGAAGGTTGAGGTTATTTTTTTTTTTCTTGAAGATAAAATTTCAAAAGCTCTGGAAGGTGGTTTTCAGAAGTTTGGCGGATGCCTCAGTATTTCAGAACAGTTGTTAGGAGTTAGTGTTTTTTCTGGCCAGTTCTCCTCCCATCAGAGTGGGTATTCAGAGGATGCAGTTTTATGTTACAGCTGGACTCATTAATTCTGGGCAGTGACCAAAAAGGGAGGGCTTGTTTTCCTCTCCAAAGCTTTTCCTTCCCTTTCCAGTGTGTCTGTGGTATTCCTACTCTGACCCTGCAGTGAACTCATTCAGAGAACTAAGACTGTAGAAAACTAACACTAAAAACAAGGAAAATTATGTTTTTTTCCTGATGTAGTGCTCTGATCCATCCTGGTGTCAGGCGTGTGCCAGGGCTGTGATTGGCATATGTAGCCAAGGCAGGATGAGTGGGAGAGCACTTCAGTTAATGTAAATGTGGTGTAAATGTAGATTTCTAGCGGTTTTATCAGGTTAAAGATTACTTCTGGATTGTCTCCTGCTGGAAAGAAGGGTTTTGTTCTCTCTGCTTGGTGGCCTGTTCTCCTACATCTTCCTTTGTGGTAGCACTGCTGATTTATGGTTTGTTGGATCAGGAGATTCAGCTGAAGACTACGCTAACAGCAACAAAAAAGATAATATCAGCTTCAGAAAAGTTATTCTTACATAGGAAGGGACAAGGTAGTGTGAATTTGTCCTTTGTGACAGCAGCACAAATAAATTTCCTAAAGTTAGTTTTGACGTTGCACTGTAAGTATTCACATAGAAAAAGTTTATATGCCAATTATTGACGCTCAGCTGCTGTGCTGTGCAGGTTTAAATACTTTCTTGACGGATAAGATCCTGAAATAATATTTGGCATCATCAGTCTCTGCTTTGTCCATGTGATTCTCCTCTGGTATCTCTCCTGAGATGGACAGTGAGCTGTAGAACACTGCTGAATTTAGGAGAGACATCGGTATATGCAGTGTGTGATGGCCTACTGTAAAATCATAATCTTATCCTCTGTGGTAACATAAGTGGCTCTTGGATGTTCTCTCTCAAATTTTTTGAATCTCCTCTATCTGGTTTCATTGAAGTATCTATGCCAGTGGAACACACATTATCTTGGATGTTTGGGATGGATGCTCTTGGTACATGAGCACACCTAATTGATGAAGCTCCATCTTTAAGGTGAAGTGCATTTCTGTTCTCTGAGGGACCTGACAGCTCTGAGGAAATGGCACTCTGGCCTCTCCAGACATATTTCACAAGTGATGGGCTCAAGACTTTCTTTTGAAGTCTTTGTTTCTTTCAGAAATGAGATTCAATGCAATGCCCTCTGGCCTGGGTTTTCTTCCTGCTGCTGTTTTCTTTTGCGATTAATGTTTGGTCATTGTTTGGTTCAGGCCATACTCAATTGCACTTGTAATTAATGTGGAGCTAATAACCATGTACTGAGTAATCACGGCTGCTCTGCTTTTCTGAGATTGTTTTGATTCTTTGATCTTCCACTGACTCTTAGGGGGAGATTTTTACATTTAACACCTCAGAACTAGAGTATTTCAGCTCTGGGCAACCTCCTGATGTGTTAAGACACATTGTGTGATAGGATTGTTCTGAATAAATATGAGTGCCTAGAATTGAAGTGTCTGGATGACAATGAGTCACCCTAGGGTCCCTTTAGGGGCAGTGAAGTTCTGTCATTGTGCTTCTGGAGCTGGCATGCTGTGTGCTTCACTCTGAAGTTTGGGCAGATGACCGTAACAAAAGTGAGAGTAGGTCACCTGTTGAATTTTCATTAGATTTCTAATTGAATTAATTTGGACAATTGATTTAAGTGTCTTTATTTGGTTTTAAATCCATGTTTATCTGTGGAAATGGAAGTTGCTAGACATGAGTTTGGTGGAGCTCCCTCAGGCTGACATCAAGAGGAGCACCTTTAAAATGTAGTTGCTGAGATGCATGTGACAAATGTATACTCATGCTCTTAAAGACCTTCAGATGTACAGGAATATTATTACCACTGAAACATGATATGAAATTGTCAGCTTATAGGATCAGCATTGTCATTTGACTGGCAAGTTGTGAAGTTGGTTTCTTTTGACTTCGTTACCCAGGGTATGCTCTGTAATTTCTGTGTTGCTGCTGGAAGCAGGCACAAGCTCCGGCCTTAACTTTGCACGTTGTGTTTGCCAGGTTCAGTCTCCTCTTTGCCTGGATACTTCATCTTGTGCTAAAAGAAAGAATGAGTTTACCTCCTGCAATCCACTTTCTGGCTGATTTCAGTTGTATTTACAAGTTTGTTTAAAGCTTCAAAGAACTATTTGTATAGTTCTCAGAAGTCACAAATGAAGAGATGAACTTAATAGTTACTCTCTTTTCTCTACTTAAAGCTCTTCCTTTCCAACAACTTTTTATCATAGCTATGCCCGGGTAGCAAATCCACAGTACTCAGGTAATGTTTAAAACAAATTGCATTTTACTTGTCCAAGCTTGATTAGGATTTAAGTATCTTTGGCAGAAATAAAAGATCAGTGAAAAATCATACTTAATATATGTATAAAGAATATAAAATGGGGAAAAAAATCAATGCTCAGCAATCTGCAGTTTAAGAACTTGAACTTCCCATGATTCTTCTCAATTACCTACCTACCACTTCCATATCAACATCACCATGATAGATAAACATTATAGATAAAGTGCCAACTCCAGTATAATACTCTAAACTTGTAAAAATGTTTTAAGTACTCTGAATGTGTTGCAGCTTGGGAGAGAAGAGAAGGTCGTGGAATATGAAGCAGGAACCAGACTCACCTTTTGGGCTGTTTCACCTGGGAGATTCTGGTACACACTGCACTTCCAACACTAAGCACCTGCTAAATTTCTAGCACTTGCTCTTCTCAGTGCTTGAAACTGCTGAAGGTTATGCATAGGCATAATTTCAGGTGAATGTGTAAGGTCTACTTTGTTCCTCAGCAGCTGCTGGGTTTGACATTTTGTTACCTGACTGGATTTTTTTTACCTCTTTCTTAGGTGTTCACCTCCCATGGGCCTACTGTGATTATGCCAACCTGGTTCTGTTCTCGAGAATGGTTTTTTCATGTGGGAAGATTTGATGAGGGTGGAAAGGTGAGTGATGCAGGTGATCTGTGGTCCA
Source organism: Anthoscopus minutus (assembly GCA_013399455.1). Lineage (NCBI taxonomy): Eukaryota > Metazoa > Chordata > Aves > Passeriformes > Paridae > Anthoscopus > Anthoscopus minutus. The sequence goes on along the minus strand of VWYI01020839.1, from coordinate 24,853 downwards.
GGAGCCATCCCTTTGTTTAACAGCCTCTGAAAGCCCTCTACCTGTTGCTAAGGAACAATCAGGAAGGGGTGTAGATGAAAACTGAGCTCTACAAACACCTGGGTCATACAATGTTTTTTTAAAAAAAACAGGTCTCCAACCAGCTAAAGTTGTTTTGGAATAACCCTGGTGATGGAAGGACCTACCTGAGATAAACTTGTAATATATCTGTTAGATGTGTCAGCAAACCTGGAAAAATTGAAGGTTTCAGACATACAAGCTCCTCTTTGGTCCCTGGAATGAATGATATAAACAGGAGGGCCTGTAGTTTTGTTATGAACTATCCCTGCAGGGTGAGGTAGGTTGCTGAAAGAGGATGGGAGGAAGACAGGTGCAGAATGCCAGAGAGATAAAAGTAACATTCACCCAAGGGGGAAGATTTATATCCTTCAGAGGAAAAAAGAAGGGACATAAAACTACTACCACTAAAACTCATTCATCCACCTGCCTCATGCCTTCTTGTCAATCTTAGTTCTTGTGCTTGTCCTTGGAAGATTTTAAGTAGCTTCTCCTCAAGGATCAGGGCTGAGAGGTTACAAATTAAATACTTGTGATCTCAAAGTGTTCCTTCCCTGACAAGTGTTCTTTGTTTTTCTGAATTTCCTGTATGAGTTCTGTTTGATTGCTTTAATCTCTTTAATGTGTTTATGTAATAAAATCCATGGATGTCTGTTAGCAGTGTTTATTGTGGTAGTTGAAATATGTTGACAAATAGATCTAATTTCAACACATTTGGATCCATTTTGGCTCTGATTTTGCTTCCAGTGGTTTTGGTGAGATTTTAGGGCTAAAGTGAATGGTTCTGGTTTTTTTTAAACTTTCATTTATTAGCACTCTAAATAATCTGGTAAGGCTGTTTCCTATTTTATTATTTAAATGACAACATATAATGATGATGGTAGTGATGATTATTTTTATAGCTTTTAAATGAAGCCCTTCAGTGCCATGCAGTGCGTATATACATATACATATACATATACATATACGTATACATATACATATACATATACATATACATGTACATGTACATGTACATGTACACGTACACGTACACGTACACGTACACGTACACATACACATTTGTATGTATGTTTGAATATGTACAAATATTGTACTTTGGGCTGCCAAAAATTATAAGTAGACAGCAGACAGAGAATTGAACTTTCTATACCAGAGAAAAGATTTAAAGTGAAAAGCCCTTAATTACGTAGTGGATGAGTGGAAGAGCTGGGAATGGTGCCTGGCTCTCAACACAATCTACATTTACTGACCCATGTTCCTTATTTCTTTCTTATCATTGCATTTTCACTCTCTGAAGGATGTTTGACTTCTTGAGTTTTGTTAGTAAGCTCCAGAAAGCAAGCAAGCAAGTTAAAGCAGCAGCAACAATAGAACAGCAAGCCTAAATGATAAAGTTCAAGAGGTTAAGTTAAATAGACTATTGTTCTGGGCTTTTTACTTTTCTTTTTGGTTTTTTTCTTCTTTTGTTTTTATGAGTTGGCTTTTTTCTGTTTCGCTCTCTCTGTAATTGTGTAGGAACTACGCCACTGGTTATTCAGCTGTAGTACACTGACAGTCTTAATCCTGATGATTTTTCAGCCACAATGCATATGTCCTTCTAGTTTTAAGAATTATCAGTGATAAGCTGAATCTATTGTTTGTCCGTATTGTGAAGTGTCCAACATGTCCAAGCACAAACTCTGGCTGATGCAGAGGACCTTCAGAAAAATACCCTGTGAACAGGACAGATATTAACAAAGCAGTGAAGTCAATCTTTTGTCTTCTATGGGTTTAGAGGACACAAAATCAAGTTTTAAATCTTGAGTACAAAGTATTTTGTGTTACTCTAACTCCTTCATTTTCATTTGAATAGAATCCCTTAAAGACAAAGTTTTTCTGTGTCTATCAGCAAAGCTGAGAATATTCTGAATGGTCTCATCCGTGTATATTCTGTGTATATCCGTGTGTATATTCTGACCTGAGCTAGGATCTATGTTAATCTGATCACTTACATCTCCATTTTTGAGTTAGTGTTTGTTCATGAGACTTGTGATTGTCATACTGCTGGAAGTAAACACAGGAACAGGCCAACAGGTCTCTGTGTTTTTGCCTTCTTTGTTTGCTAAACTGTTTCTTGCCAAAACCCTGCATTTCTCATTTGAAATTAAATCCAAACACCTGTTCTCTGTATTTCAGTGCTTAGGGGAAAATGGAGGGTAATTCTTCCATGGGAGAAATCGTGATTTGAGGTTTATGGTGATAGAGTGGGTGGACTGATAAAATACAAATAGCTTTGCTATGGCGTAATCCATTTTTTATTCCAGATAGATGTCTTTGTCTCTCTCCAGCCATTCAGGCTTTAGGTGAAATAGGTATTTTTCTTTTTTTTTTTTTAATTAAGTTCTTTCTGATCAAAATCTGCAGTTGTTGGAAGTGTATTCCTTTTAGGTCCAAACAAAATACTATGTTCATAAATGGTCTCTACAAACCTGAGAGGTATGTTTTATATATTCATTAACTAAAATGGTAGAGGTTTTATTTATGCAATCTCTGATAAATGATAATTAAAGTAGGAGTACTGAAAAGATTTTAGCAAGCTGTGATGGTGTTCTGAGACTGAGATAATGCAATGGAATGGGTCGCAAGCCTATAAGGTAACATTTCAAATAGTACCCCCTGCGGGAAGAAGAGTCACATGATGAACTATATTTTTTTAGGAGACTAAAAGAAAATAATCTTCTAAGCAATTTTGGATAAAGAGTGCAGTACTTCCTTATGGAAAGAAGTAGCTGCACTTCACTAAACTCTTCAGAACTCCCATTTGACACTTAGTGTGTGACATTACCATGAGTGGCTGTGCTACTGGAGTTTTTGGTGTCTCCTAATAAGTAGCAACATTGTTAAAAATAATAACTGTGTCTAAAAGTATTGCAAAAAATTGTGCTGAGGAAAAAATGCCTATGTTCTGGTAATGTAAAAAGCAGATTTTTATGCTGTATCATCTGTTGGAGGGGAAAACTCCTCAGTTTTGTGCATTGGGAGGCGAGATGCCTGTTATTAGTGAAGAAAAGTTATGTTTTTATGTGTCTGACAGAAGTGCTGAGTACAAGGAGAGCTGAATAAATGAGCATTGCTACCCTGCAGGCTCCACTCTATGCAAGGGTGGAAAATTGCTATCTTGGCTCTCTCCAGGCAGAATTACTCTTGACATCACAACTGTTATGTGCCAAACTTGTCTCTTTCTTTAGAATTTTACCGCAACTTGGTTCCAAATTTCCTGTCACCCCTGTGTTTATCCTTCCTTTTTAAATGTATAAAAATTGAAAATGGAGTGACAGCCTTAAGGTTCTGAGCTAATCTCAGAGCGTAAACAGGAGGAAATTATTCTTAATGAGCCCCAGATGGACTTGTGCATTGTAAACCACCAGCCCTTCTGAATACAAACTGTGCCTCCAAACAAAGTGTCTGGAGCTCAGTTTCATTCTTCATTTTTGTGATAAAAGGTCACAAAACCACGAACTGAGGAGGTGTCAAAATATCCTTTTGAGCACAGGAGACTGTAGGCCATGGTGTAAAGGTTTGAGGTAAATGTAGCTGTTAGGCACTCACTGATGCAATTTTCCATGTTTCTCTACTGGAGCACACAAGTATCATTCCTTTAGAAAGGTAAGTGGTTACAGTAATGCCTGAGAGGTAAAAGGCTAAATAGGAATTTGGTTTTTTGGAACATGAATAAAATACTGTCAGTCTGTCAAATAACCTATCAACACGCTTTGGGGAAAATTTGGATAAAAACAGGTACTACTGGGGTTTTTTTCTTTGTTTTTGGCTTGATACAGTTAAGAACAGAGATCAATATGTGATCTAAAAAGCAGAGAAAAAGTGGTGGAGCCAGTGATTAATTACACTTTATAAACTACTTGAAAACTCACCCCATGCCCCATGTCTAATTACATTTTCTGCTGGTCTGTTATTAAATATCATTTACAATTTACCACCTCCCTTTTATTTGACTTCCCCATCATCTTTGTTAAACTGCATTTCTCTGTGCCAAGACATTTGGATGAAAGCAACCTTTTGGAGTTTCCTTTAACCTGTTATTTTCCAGACAATGAAATAAATGCTAATGGGCTCTCTGTAATCAAGGCAAAATGATGGAAAGACATGATTTGGATGAGAGACAAGAAATGAAGGGACAGATCTGTAGAAAGGGAGACTTAAGAATATCATGGGTAATCCTGTAGAAAAGCTATTAATAGCTATTTAATTCTTTCCATTCACTAGTTTTGGGCTCCTCTGAGGAATTAAAGCAATTTTTTCAGTCCAACAGTTACCCAATGGTGCTGACTGGTTTACAAAATGTTTACCAAGTTACAGCTCAGTTTTCCTTGACGCCCCTGATCAAAAGAGAAGACCAAGCTTTTCCAAATCTGAAGGCTTTTTTCCCTTGTGGATTGATGTACTTCTCCTGTCTTGTTTGTCATTGCTGTTTATTCTAAGTGTTTGTATTAATGAAATAATGGTAGATCTCCCATTTTCACCAGTCAGACTTCTCTGCACAGGCTGAATCTCCACGGGTTGGGCTCATAAGGATCTGCCACCTATGCCAGAGTGCCTGTGAGCTGGGAAAGGGCAGGGAGTCAAATGTGACTTAGACAAGGTTGAATAGAGATGGATGAGGAAGCTGGGACAGATTGATTCTGTGTCAGAATCACTCTCATCTATTTGATTTAGCAGTAAAAGGCAGCTTTTATATTGTGTATAGGCCTCTACAGCCCCGTGGTGGTTTCTGTCCAAGGGACCAAATGAAAGGACTGTTGTCAGCCTCACATGCTGCTGTTGGTCATCCCAGGGCTACAGCATGACCTCACCAGGTGTTAATGGTTACAGCATTGCAGAGGGCATCACTTGCATTAAAACTTCTCCAAAAATTGCTGATCATCCCTACTGATGCTCTTCATCATTACTGATGGTGGAAGTGCAAGAGTTGTAGCAAGAATTACTGGCAGGGAGATGTTTGAACCTTTTGGAAAAATGTTGAGGTCACTGCAGTTTGAGCACAGTTTGCTGTCAGGAGTGGGAACAGCAAGCGATGAGAAGATGGCAAACGAAAGATCACAGATAATTTTGTTTGGTCCCTGAAGAAGGAGCTACTTTAACTCAAGTTAGGGTTCTGCTTGACACCTCATGGTGTATAAAAAACCAGTCCCCTCATCTGTAAAACCATCAGCACAGCAAGCAGTACCTGCCCAAAATACTGGGTCAACAGAAACTCTTCCCCTGTTCAGTGGGAATATGGTAAAGTGAACTATGATTTTGCATTTGGCTGGTTAGAACAGAGAAGGGGCAGGCAGTGCTTTTCTCTAGGAGCTGTAATTAGTTTATCCATATTTGCAGCAGAGGATGTAGGGTTGGGTTTTGCCTATAATGTGGAAAATTCACACATGTAACATGTAAACTCTGCAATTTAATTGTATTTATTATTGCTGAAAGCTATTGATGTGGTAACCTATTGCTGAAATGCTGGTTTAGTAATTGATACTTTTAGCTATGGATATTAACTTTCAAAAAATAGATTTAAATATCCCTTTAGTGGTTAAACAGCTTTTTCTTTCAAAGCTGTGTTGTTTCACAAAGATTGCTGGTGTTTAAAATACCATCTGGATCCAATAATAGATCTCAACTGGGAAGGAGCTCTTGTATTGCAGCAAACTTGTAGGCTCAAGAGCCATAGGAAGTCCCATCCCTGCAGGATCCATAACACAGTCAACATCTTTCCTCTGAAAAATTCGTTGCAGTGCTGCTCCTTTGTAATGTGAGAAGCCACTGCTGAGCAGTACAAGGCACCTGCTCCTTCCTAGGGCTGAATGCACTTTATTCCAGAGCAAAGGAAAGCAAAATAGCCCTTGGAACCAAACAGTGTTTTGAAAGATCCTTTTACTTTTGCAGTAACTTTTCTTAAATATACATGTTAACAGTTGTCATGTATAATGTAAATGCTTATCCAAAAGAGAACGAATTGCTGAGATGTATGTGACATAATCATAGATCTGAATCAAAATCTGACTCCTGCATGATATCTGCTGCACTTGTGCCCTGAGGCATGGTCTAGTGTGTGACTGGAAAAGAGAAAAAGGTTTAAACTTTGCTGCTGGCTCATGATTTCCCTTAAAGTCCACAATAAGGAAAATATAGAAAGGGCTACAAAATAAATGGAAAGAAATTGATTTTGTGTTTTTCTTGTATTCTTGGTGACTGTGGTTGTCACTCCAGCTTCTCACAGATTTCTTTTGTGGCTTTCAAAGTAGGTTCACATAAAGCACAAATTGTATAAGGTTGTCTAAAGGTTTTCTTTTGCATTGCAGCTCTTAAACCAGAAGTCAGAAAAATGTCTACAAAGACAACCAATATCTGCAGATGAGCTGCC
>VWYI01020839.1:0-18182 GCA_013399455.1 Anthoscopus minutus | reverse complement strand
CTCATTTCTCTTCCACTCCCACACCTCTCTAGCTACTCAGCCTGGTGGACTGTATTGCTCTCACAACTAGATGGCCAGTCCAGCACTTTAATTAAAGAATGTAATTTTCTTAATTATGACAGAAAGTCAGAAGCTGTATTAGAGAAAAATTTCAATTATTTTTTTTTAACTTAATACTCTTATTATTTTTCTGTGTTGAAATAGAATGGTTAAAATTGAGGTTGAGGTTTATGACCTCATATGTGTGATATTGTCTGCAGAAGGAAATATATTTCAATCTCTTCACCTTTTTTTCCTTCTCAATATTGTTATTTTATCTTTCTACTTTTTATTGTCGCTACTTAAATATTTTCTTTGACCCATCTGGTTTTATAAAAGGGAGCNATAAGGAAAATATAGAAAGGGCTACAAAATAAATGGAAAGAAATTGATTTTGTGTTTTTCTTGTATTCTTGGTGACTGTGGTTGTCACTCCAGCTTCTCACAGATTTCTTTTGTGGCTTTCAAAGTAGGTTCACATAAAGCACAAATTGTATAAGGTTGTCTAAAGGTTTTCTTTTGCATTGCAGCTCTTAAACCAGAAGTCAGAAAAATGTCTACAAAGACAACCAATATCTGCAGATGAGCTGCCTTTAGTGAGCAGCCAGAACAGAATCCATTGAATTCTGAATGTGGGAGCGTGGCCCAAATCAGTATCGTACAAGACTCAGAGGAAGGGCTGGAGCTGCAGAGCTTGATTGGATTCTGATTTTTCCTAAGATACANACCATGTGACCTTTTAAACACTGTATTACAGGGGAAAAAATATCTGTATTTAAACATGAAAAAATGAAATGTTCTAGTATTTCAAGTTGTAGCTTTGCAAAATATAAATAAATACTACTTTTTTTACCTTTTCTGTAGGACTTTAAAGGTGGTTTTATGCTTTCATATGCCTCAAAACGTAATTGAATGCTATGAGCCATACAATTGCCCTTCTGACACTGCATCACTTCCATGGAGATTTTGCTGATTTTTAAGTGGAAAATGTTGAAATACTTGTGAAATCCTTCATTTTTCCTACAGCCTGCTAGATCCACAGCTGAAGGAGCTTTTATTCTCTAGTGTTTTCAGCAGCAGTGGGTACAGTCCCATAAGGATGAAAGTACCATGGAAGGAAGTTTCAAGGAAAAAAAATTCAGATGTTGCCTCATTCTGAGGTTGCCTTTATTGCAGTTTTTATTGAAGTCTGGCTTTATGGGGCCTGAGTCACGTTTCCTAAGGAGATACCAGTATTTGTATGACAGCCAGAGAAAGAAGGAGAATTCCAGTAAAATGAGAAAACACCCTTCTCAAGTCACTGATCCTTTTCAGTGTAAACTATTTGGTTGGAACTTTATGGCTCCACAACCTGTTTAGCAGCTGGGTTTCTTTTTCTTTTGGATTCACCTGCACCAAGCTTGAGATTCCTGTCAAAATGAGATGTTGTTTTTTCCACCTCTGTCCTTGAAGTCAGCTGCACTTCATTTTTAAATAGCACTGATCATTCAGCAGCATTAGCAGCATTTATTTAATGACCCATTAGAGAAGTTCATTGGGACATACACAAGTAATATTATAGAATCAGAGATAGGCTTGGGTTGGAATGGAACTGAGTTCCACTTGGATTGGTTTCACCTCCAGGACACTTTCTACTAAATCAGGTTGCTCCAAGCCCCATCAGACCTGGCTTTGGACATTTCCAAGGATGGGGAGTCCACACCCTCTCTGGGCAAGAGAAAAGTTGTATTTATGAATACCAGTTCTGTTGAACCATATTTATTTGGCAGAAAAGTAAAACATCATCAGATGTAACTGAATACTTATATAACTGTTTTCTGTTACAGGGTGTCCCGGAGGATTTGCTGTTTTTTTATGAACATCTCCAGAAGGGTGGTGGAGTATTTCGAGTGAATCATTGCCTCCTGCTCTATCGGTACCATCCCCAGGCTGCAACTCACTCTGTCCTAGAGTAAGCTGTGGTTTCTAGGAGAATATAAAAGTTGGTTTTATCTTGGATCATAGGCAGCAAAGATGCTGAAATTGCACTGGGGTTTTTAATTGGAATTTTTAATATGTAATATATGAGAGTGTCATTCTCATGTGTTTTGCCATATAAACCATCATGTAAAAAATATTTTGGAAATGTTATGGCTAAATTTCAAAATCAGTATTTAAAATCAATATTTAAAAAGTGAAGAGCAACTTGTAACACCAAACAAAATGGTCTTCTGCAAAAAAAAAAAAAGCCACACCAAAACCAAACCTTTAATCCTTTAATCTGATAATATGCTGCCTTTACATATATTTTCTTATTTTGAAGGGTCTAAACCACCTAAATCAGATAATGAGGTTTGAAAAATCCCTGAGGATGTTTAGGAGTAATTATCTCAGGTGCTTTCTTGTACGCTGCCTTTGTTGCCTGTTGCCTTTCCTGGGCTACTCAGCCCCTAAATGAGGTCTTAAATTGCTGATTCCTCTACATGCTGCAAGCTGAGCCAAAGCTTTTCCTTTCTCTCATGCATTGACATTAATAAAAAATTACGAGTTGTACTGTCCTTTAGGAATCCCATGCCAGAATCACAGTGGTAATTAAGTAAACTGTTTTGTTACTGATTAATGATGTAAGTACACTTTTCAGTCAGTCCTGGTTTTATGGCTTTGTAAAACTGAACATTCCTGTGCACATTTTTGTTGTCCATCCCAGCATTGTTGTATTGCTGTACATAGTGTAAAGCAAATAAGTCCCACAGGCAGCACACTCATGGTTAATGTCACTACAGATCTTTAGAAATACATACAAATGTGCATATCTATATAAAATCATTTAACTGTGAAAAGGTCATTCAAGCAAATAGTACATATGATTTTGATTTTGCAAACAAGCATGAGATAAATTATTTTCCTTTTGATTCATGTTTAAATATAAGGGCTTTTTTCCTCTCTTTAACTGTGTGATCCTTTTGGCAGTAAGTGACCAACTTTTCAGCCACACATTATGAGATGCTAAGAACTCTTGGGAGCCTTTTGCTTCTATCTGTGGGAAAGCATCTAATTCTTGGAAATTAATTTGTTTTGAATTTACTGCAAGCTGTTGCTTATTCATATCTCCAAGGTTGTGTGGCACAAGCATCCTGAATTACAGCATCCTGGAGGAATGTGGAAATGCTGTGAGCTGTTTCAGATGTGCAGAGTGCATATCCAAATTGGCACCTTTCTTGTCTCATTCTAAGAAATCAGGCAAGCTGCTCTTCCTCTTGGCTTCCTGCTGGTACTACTGGGGATGATATTTGGTGTGACTTTCCAAACATGAGGTTGTGCAACAGCTCTTTGTCCTGGCTCATTCCCTTGTTTGTTGCCCAAGTTGTGAAGGGTTGCCTGGTGTTTGTGCTTGGAGACCGAAGTGCTTGAGCAAAAAGAGATTAATGGACTCACGGCAAAGGTTTAAGTTTATAATTTAAATTTGGTCTTGCCTAATTTGTATCTTGGTCAGTCCACCTTATTTAATGCATGTTCTGACTTTTCTAGAAGCCTTTTTCTTCATATAGTGTGTTTTGTTGAGAAGTTTTCTGGGGTGTTTTGCTTTTTGCCATTGGTTCACGTCATCTTTTGAGTTAGCCTAGACCTGGATTGGGAAGCAGTAATTCACTGGCCAAATTAATATCTTGTCTGAGATCAAAATGATGTTTGTAGGAAAGTTGATTTTTATGCCTGGTTTTGATCTTAAAAACCATAGCAGGACGTTTTTATACAAAGGTGCGTCATTCATTCTTTTCAGTAACAACCATAGTCACTTGTAGCCTGTGATGGTTTCAGTTTATGTGTGTGTCTGTCAGAACCTTCCAGGGTGAAAGAAGTCTCACTGCATTTTCAGACTTCCTAAAATATACGTAAAACTGCTTGGCAAGTGATATTTGGTTCTTTTATTTTTAGTTAGTATGTATAATTGTAAACATTCATGTGCTTTAAGTAATTTCCTATGATTAGTATCCTTCTGGAACACATAACTGGAGTTACGAATATCTGTGAAGCAGGAAACTAAATCTTTTTGCATTCTCCCTTACCCTGGAGGCATCAGTCTGCATTATTAAATGTTTTGGGTGCGTGACAGAATCTGTATGAAGTTCAGTGCCTGTTATTTAGATTGCTTTAGCTGCATACAGAACTATGAATGTTCTCATTGTCATTTCATCCAAGGTCTGTGATGGATACCTACTGGATTTTGAGAAACTTCTCTTCAGCTAGGAATTCACTACACAAAATCCCTCTTTTCATATCTCTTGCATCTAAATCACTTTTTTTGGTGTTGTATCCTAGGGCTGTGTGTACTCAGTGCTGCATGGCCACATTAAATTCATGTGAGACTGTCTCAGAACTGGCTTTAGAGTGATGAATACTGGAGTAAGAAAGTCTAATGTAATAGAAAAACATTCTAAAATTCACAGATTTTTTTCTTGCCAAAGGGGAGAGAAAGGAACTGTATGTACAGTACCTCACTGTGAGATGAAAGTAAGCTTCGAGTGAGGTGAATGCAGTACAAAATTGCACTTGTTAGTGCTGCTTGTGAAGACAGGTGATTGGGGCATGCAGCTAATCCTTGAAGCAGTTTGCAAGTTTTTAGTCAAGATTAATTTAATACATGTGGAAAATAAGGTTTGTACCTTCTGTCTAAGATCCAGGCACTTCAGTTTTGCACAGAAAAGGTGAAGTGCACCTTCAGTAATTTCAGATCCCTCGTGCTCAAAAAGAGCTCAACAGAAATAAGCAGAATTATATAATCTATTGAAAACATCTGGTTTCAGGCACTGGAAGTTTCTAGTGTCATCTGAGCAAAGAGAAACAGGCGTTAGTGTGAAACACACATTTGGCTGTTTCAGAGGTGCTCTGACGACAGGTTTTGAATCTGTGGTGAGCACAGGAATGCCTCCATTTCCTGGACAAACACACACAACCAAAATAGGCAGGAAAGAGGAACAGCCGAACATATTCCTGTAGAGCTGAAATTAAGATGAAGTCAACTGCATTTTTGTCTTCTACGCTTGCATTTGGCACTTCAATTAAACACGGAAACTAAGGACCTCATTTGATTCGTGAAAAGTAAATGCCATTAACATTGATAGTCTCTGTCTCTCTTAACAAGCCTTTCATGAAAAATAGGCCACAATGCAAACCATGCCTCAGCTAAAGACACGTGACCTGAAGATGAACTCGGACATTAATAGAACCTTTTAAGTGAAATGTAATAACTCAGTGGGATGATAAAGTCCAGCAATTAATAAGTTCATATGAAGTTCAACAGAACAACAACAGCAAAAAAAAAATCAGTTTATTCATCAGTATAGCCAAGGTTCAAACACCATTTATTTCTGAATTTCCTGTGGATGGTAGAGGCCTTGAATCCTGCATGCAACACTGGCTGTAAGGGATCTGTTTTTTCAGCTCTTATGGTGATGACAAAGTTCTCTGTTTCTCTGTTCCTCTGTTCCTCCATCTCTGGTTTATGGATCAAGTGAGGTTCACCTATCTCAGATACTCAGAACCCTCTTACCCTGCCATCAATAAAAAGGCCCTGGAAGAGGCTGTTCTCTTGGGCAGCTCCTCTTCCTGCCTGGCCTTACCTGAGCACTATGCAGGGCCAGCACAGGGAGAAAAGGTCAGATTTCTGGATCTGTAGTATTTCTGTGGATGGCAATTGATTCCTCAAATTCCAGTACTGTTATGGATATTGGGCTTCTATTTCTGCATTGCTCAAGTACTTGTGCATCTGTCTTTGCTCTGTGCATTCACTTATGTGGCCTCATTGGGGGAAGGAGGGGAAAGGCAGTGCAAATAATATGGCAAGGTTTGACTGAGCTCACACATTAAATCATGTTGCTTTTATTGTCACATTATCGTCCATTTCAAAATAGGAGTAGAGCAGATGTTTCTTGACTCCTATATTCAGTCAGTAGGTCACCAAACATTTTTAACAGAGCTCCATTGTTGCATTACTTGGGTGGATGGTCTGGTAATAACTACTTGGGGCTGAGGAACACACGACATAGTCATTCTCACCCTCTGCATGAATACCCTCATTTCACTCCTGCAGAATTTTGGCTCCTCTTCTTCTTCCCAGGCTCCATAACTGATGAGCATTGAGGGGCCACAGCAAGTGAGATCTTAGCAAAATTATGTAAGCATCAAGGACATTTTGAGTGGAAATACTTGTAACATTTCTTTTACAAAGCTGTGAAAACAAAATGAAAGGAATGGGGGAAATAATGTATTTCAAGACTTAGGGTCAAGAAAGAGCATTAGGATATGGGAACAAATTTGTACGGTGAGAAGAATTTTCTCCCACCTTCTGGCTGAGGGAATCTTGTGAACTGAATACAGGTTTGGAGATGGTACTAAAGGCTGCTGCAAATTGCTTACTCTAACCTTTTCTGAGATGGGTAGTAAAAGTTGTCCTGGTTTGGGGTGATGCAGACTAATAATACCTCCTAGGTTTTGCTGGTGGCTGTGAATATGTAATAATGCATAATCTGAAAATAGCTGTGAGAATCATCTCTGAGTAGTGGTTTGTACAACTTCTAGATCATTTAGGGCATTTTCTTTAATTACCCTTTGCATGTTGCTACAGCTCCTGTCTGGTGCACTTGCACTGGCTCGTGAAGGATGGGAAAATGGCATTCCTTTATCCCTCAAGGCAGGAATCCCAGTTATCTTTTATGGAAACATCAAAAAATGTGGCAAATTAGGTGAACCGGAAACCTGAAGAGAATAACCGAAACTATGTCTTTTGACACCTGTAAACTCCCTTTTGTTTCAGCATGTGGGATTGTTTGTACAGCGTGCGTTCTCACAAAGATGAAGCCTAAAGTGTCGCTCTAAAGTTCAGTCACAAAGTCTGCCCTCAATTCTGTGTTTATCTGATATCTCAGCTTGCACTGTTAAAAGTATTTCAGAGTTAACTCAAGACTTCAGAGTGTTTGATATAACTTAATTTTTTCATTGAAAACACACAATATGAATGTGTGAGCTTCAAATGTTATTCTGTGGGCATTGTCAGAAGAATGCCTCATAGTGATGGAAGCAAAAAATCACAACTTCTGGGTATATTGGCTTTGTTTTTACAACCCACAGTACGTATATAAGAAAGTTTTTTATTGGTGTTAAATGAAGATGTCTGACAGTATTCTTGTGGTTGAAAAACAACCCAATTAATTTGGAGTTTATTATCTTTCATACCCTTTTACTTTGTAGTGCAGTTCTCTTACAAGCTTTCTCAACTTGTTTTTCCAATATAACATTAATAGATAAGTCAGTAAATCTGCTTCAGTCTGAAATCTTCACAGATTATTAACACTGAGATTTGGTCTGATTGAATTTTACCTCAACAAGGACTCCTGTGGCACCGAGATTTTCATGGCCTAGACAGCAACCAAGAACTGTCTGGAAGAACCAACACTGTTGTGCTGGACATCCATCTCCATGAAAATAAAAAACACCTTTTATAAGCCTGGAGGTAGAAAGCAGTGTTCGCACTGCACCTAGAAATTAGTTAGAAGTTCTTTTCATACCTTGTAAGGCTGCCTGGCTTTTTACTTTAGCTTTCTTAATGTTGCAAACTGAAGTGGAAAAAAAACTTGCCAGTGTCACTCAAGCCAACAGAACAGATTCTTAAGTTCTTTTGGAATGTAATATGGTATTATCCTTCTGAAGTCACATTTCAAAGGAAAATCACTTTTAAACCCTTTCCGTTTATGTGCAAAGCAATAATCTTCCTTTTTAGAAGCACGCAGAAGCTGTAAAATGTCTAGTAAAGTGATACTGGAAAAATACTTTACCTTAGTATTTTGTGCCTTAAACTTTCTTTCTGGGAATACAGTATGCTCTCATGAAAATGGAAAAAGGCAAGTGTCAAAGGACGCCAGCACCAGTTAAAGATCTGCAGCAGAAATGCACCTTGTGGTTGCATTAGAAGAGATTTTTGATCAAATCCAGTAATTTATTTTTCTCCATTAGTCGAAATGCTGATGCAGAGCCATCATCCTTGAAAGTGTGGGGAAATGTTATTTGTGCACGAGGTCTTTTCCAAGTTATCACACCAGGATCGGTGATGAAGTGCTGAGCAGGATCTGGCTGTGCTGAAGTGAAGTGGGGTCAGTGGATCCTATGAGGGTTGTGTGGTCTTCAGAACATAACTTGGGCCTCTGAAGGAATGATGCAAATAAGCAAATGGAAAACTCCATTTGAAGGTTGCCTTAAATAGGGAGATGACACTAGAGGTTCATCAGAATTTCCTGGTAAAGAAGGTTACAAGGTGCCTTGTTCAAGAGATGTTAGGAAGATTCATTTGTGAAATGGAGGAAATCAATTTATTCTCTCTAGGAAACTGTTTAGTAAGTCTGAGGTGGGTTCCTAGTTAATGAATATTAAATGAACACTGGAAATAAAGTAGATGTTTTTAACAGCAGGCAGTTTTCTTTAATCCATGATAAATGTTGCAGCCTTAAATATTACATTATAGGGTAGAACACACACACTTAAACATGAAAAAAAGCTGTAGTTGTCCAAGTGGATTTGCCATTTGGGAGAAACGGACTATGAACAAACTGCTTTCCTTGACATTGTTTTCTCTTTCTGAGAACCTGGCCTGAACGTGTTGAAGATGTCAGCAGATCTTCAGAATCTAAGGCTGTTGGATGATCCCTTGCTCTGGATGGTTCCAGAGTTGTGGGATTTGTCATTTGGTATTAGTGTCACCCTTGTTTACCTCAACCACTTGGCTTAATTATGTTGTGGAAGTTGTCCCATAGATGAAAACTTAAAGGTGTAATTGCACACAAACATCTGCCAGTTTGCTTTTCTCTCCTAAAGCATGTTTTAAAAAGTTCTATGAGGCATACTGCTTTTTAGAAGAAAAAAAAATCCCACCGCTTTTTGTTCCTAGAAATGCAGTTTCTTATGAAAGTTGCCTTCAAATAAAGGGACAGTCACATTTGTGTCATTGTTCAATAATACCTGGGAATTACAGTTAAATATCTCTTATTTGGTCTGAAATGCATGTGTGTGCAGGCTGGTCAGTGTGGATGGTATGACAAGGAGGTTTGTGTGGGACTGTGCAGCTCTGTGATTGTTGCTGAAGGGAGTCACTGATCCAGAGCTTTGACACCCAGTGTGCTGCAGGCTTGAGCCAAGTACCTCCCAGTAAATGCATTTATAGGCTGTGGTCCTGGGGGTAACAGCTGGAATTCTAAATCTGTGAGATTCCAACTTCACATCAGCCAAGGAGAATGATCCCATGGGCAGATGGAACAGGAGGAATTCAGCTTGGGTTTAGGAGATTCTTTGCCTGTGTCACTTCAGGGTTCTAAAGCAGTTCATAGGTGAGTATAGGTTCATTAAGCAAATGAAAAGCTGCAGCTTTTCATATTCTTGTGATCTGGGAGGATTCTTGAAAATACAAATTGTTTAACTACTGATTTCTATCTATCTGAATGTTTTTTGTCTGAAAACTTCCACAGAATTTCTTTTCTACTTTTCCCTCAGAAATTTCCAGTCTAATGTTTTGATGTGATTTTTTTTTTTGGTATTATATTAATCACTTTGTTCAGGTTTACATGTAGGTGAATGTGCATATGGGTCTATAATAGTGCTAAATGTTTTAGGGGTCAAAATCTGCCTTTTTTCCAACTCTCCAGGGGAACCATCTGGAATCACCGAGTCAGGTTTCTTGAGGACAAAGTCCTGAGCTTCTGGACATCATTCACCATTTGGAATGCTGGCAAGCAAGGCAAGAAGCTCTACAGAAGCTTGTCACCAGCTAATCAGAAAAAGGTGAGCTGGAAAGTAACAACATTTGTACAAACCCACTTCATATGCCCCCGTGATGCTTCTAATCTAACACAGCAAAATTCTCATATTTTGTCCCTAAAGTACTACTTGATAATTAATATAAACTGGGGCAATTTTCAATATTCTTTGTGATGTATTTCTTCTTTAAAAATGCTGTGGTATTTTATTTAGAGCTTATGATGGGCATGGAGAGCAAGAAATGCACCATGTTCCTGCTAAGCACAGCAGTAGGTGAGGCTCAGGGTGAGTAGAGCAACCCTTTACACGAGTTGAATGGTACTGAACTGCCTTGTCCAGCGTCATCCATATCTGTATATTATTCTCCCAGTTCCAAAGTGGATACTGGACATGTGCCATACTGGTCACCATGACTCCCTTTGGAAAGCTTTATTGCCAAAAAAAAGGGTTTGGTGTGGGCTGAATGGGTGAGTAGAAACTGCTGGATGTGACTGTCCCATTCACAGTCAGCTAAAAATGCTTATATTTTGCAGTGGCAGATGTTTCTCAGGATAGATTTGTCCAAGAGTCTAAATACCTTATTTTTATAGCATTTCCTTGTGTGCAGTAAGTTTGTGTTAGATAAAGGCTTTAGGGCTAATGTCAAATGACTGTTTCTTACAAAGAGCCATAGAACATTCATTTTATTGCTGCGTTTTTCTTTTCTTAAGAATATGGATGAGAAGACAAAATGACAAATACATATAAAAACATGATTAATGTTGTGGCCCTCAGACCACACACATAAAAAAAATAGAAGACATTTGTATATCCATAATTAGAATTACTGAATAAGCATGGGAGACTCAGAGAGTAAAGGTACAAAGCAAACACTGAACTGAATTTCCTGCTTGATATTCCAGTACCATTCCAGTGCCATCCCTCAGTCATTGCCATCACTGTGGGAGAACTGTGTGAAAAGATATTAAATGCTGTGAATCAGTTGCTTCATTCAGAGGCTAGCCCTGTCCATTAAATATGATTTTATCTTGGTCATGCAGTGCACTGTGTACAAGGTTTTGTGGGATTTATGGAAATACTCTCTTTCATTATTATTTGCTGAAAACCTTTGGAATTTCACTGACTATGGCCACTGGGCTGACACTCAGTAACCATTGTACCCCTCTCTCCTTAAAATTAGGAAAATTAGAAAATAAATTCCAAGGGAAGGGATGGCAGTTTGTCTGGTAGATTTTTGAGATGTTACAGAAAAAATAAACCATATTGGTTTTGTAGTGGTGTCTCACCATCTCAGGTGTTGGGATTTTGTTTGGTTTGGTTTTCTAGCTTTTTTTTGTACTGAGCCAAAATGGAAATTGGTGCTAAGACAGAGCCTCTCCCTGGCTTTGGGGTACATCTGCCACCTCCAGGATTTCATGTCCTGTTCAACACAAAGTGACAATTTAAAGATGCCACAGAAGACGGGCTACAAAAGGCAAGAGAAAAACAATATTGTTAGGGTTTTCCCACTTCCCTGCCCAGAACCTCAAGCCCAGGTCCTTTCCTGTGGAATGAGCTCCCTGCTCTGCTAACCTTCCCAGAACATTTGGGAAGCACAAAGTAGTGCTTTGGCACTACTCAGCCTGGGACACAGTTCTGCTTTGTCAAGGTTTTGCACATATTCCAGCATGGTTTGGTTGGATATCGAACTTCTGCACCAAGCATTAACCCCTGAGTCACTGGATTCAGCAAACCCACTTGCCAGATGCAAGTGTGGCTCAGTTTGCACGTGTACTGCAGAAAACTTCTGTAAAATGCAGGCACAGTGATCCTTAACCCCTTGTACAGAATAATCAAACCATCCCCTCAGTCTAATGTGCTATCTGAAGTATTCAGGGGCCTTCTCCGTAACAAAGATAAATCACTTCAGAAAAGGATATATGTCATCATAGGTGAGAGTAGAGGCTTTTGGATGGTTGATTTCTGATTAAATCAGTGTTCTCTGTAGTGATTAAAGCACTAGTTTTATGTGTCTGTTCAGACTCATGACTGGCCCTGTAACTTCCCAGCTTTTCCAAAAGTGAGATCCCAAGTCTGTCCATCTCAGCCAAAACTGAAGCGTAAATTATATTCTTGTGTTTCGTATCAGTCACTGGCAAAAGGCTCTAGAAATAGGGAAAACATGTCACTTCTCCAAGAGCTATTCAAAGGATTATGCTGCTGGAGTTTCAGAATATAAATGAATACAAGTTGCAGTAGGTAATTCTTGGCAGTTTTCATTTTATTCCAAATGAGTAATAGTAAAAGGCCAGTAGAGAAACTTTGTATTATACTTTTCCTCAAAAATCCTTCAGGTATTTTGTGACTAATCTGCAATTCTTTCCAAAGACTCTAAAATCCCATATGAACAAATGTTGTAAATAGTTATTGCTTCATCCTTTCCAGTTCTGAAAACAATAAAATGCTTTTCCTGTATCACCCTTTACAACCATTTAACAAGATTTAAGCTTTCATATATTCTGTTAATTATGAGAACATCAGAGATTTAGTATCAGTTTGAATCTGCAAGTGGAATCTTGTGTTGCCTTGTAGATAAATGGAGACCCTGAGATATGAATTCATCAATTATGCAAATTAGAAATTAGACATCTTTAAAACACAATTCCAAAAGCCCCGTAGGACAAAAGATGATGTATTCCCCCCATATAATTACCATTTTCTCCTATCGAAAGTCCAGTTGTGTAAAACTGGGTGATCTTAAAAGGTCCAATACCCTTGGAAGTGCAGGTGACATTGCCAAAATTAGCCATATAATTTAACTAAGATTTAACTAAATATATATATGCTTTATTTATTATTATGACAATTATATTCTATATATTATTTCATTCTTACATTATATATAATAATCACAATGACAGTTATTGTTTATTTATAGACATAAAAATCTCCTCCAGTATAAAGCAAACTAAATTAATTTTAGTTGATTTTATGCTTGTCAGTTTAGGCTCCTGAAAATTTCACCTATGCTCTGTTTGAATGTGTACTTTTATTGAAATGCAAAATTTCATCAGATGTCCTGACTGACTTTGGCTGACTGTGGAGTCACTGCAGGGCTGTTTTCTTAATTGGCACCAAGTACCTGTAGAAAATGTGGGACATATACTCGTGGGATAAATAACAAACCTCCTCCCAAAAAAAACCCTACTACATTTACTTGTATTATTTTGTAATTTTGAGAAAAACCTGGACTCTACTAAATCCTCAGGAAGAGAATAATTTGAACTGTCAGGCTAAGGGTGTGTAAGAAAACATCTTTAAAAAAAAAAATGTTTCTAGTATTTTTGGAAATAAACAAAGCAATTGCATTTCTTATGCTGACGGGGTCTTTGTGGCATGTTTGAAAATCTCAGCTCTGCCCTGTGCCAAGGAGCATTGTTTCTTAGAAAACAAAATTCAGGCAATTCCAGGAAGCAGCAGTCTGTCTATGTTCATACTCACTAACAAATTATTACTTTAGTTTGTTTGGAAAACAGTGTGAATGTGAATTATGGTTATGGCAAAAGAGAAAAGGACACCTCAGCAATTTCTCCTTTTCCCTCAGCCATCTGTATGGTGAATATTAAAATGATACTTTGTCTCCAAAGGAGTCAGGCAAAAATCCAAGGCTAAGTATTTTTGCTAAACAGCAACACATGAAAAAATTACTCCACTAGTACGTTTTTTATGAATTAATTGCCACGATCTCAGTATTATTAGAGAAATTCTGCTTCCTGTCTGTCCCCTTCTTGATTCACACTGCTAATAGTGGTTCAGTATTAGCATTTCTGCAAGAATGAAGTCGAACAGACCTTTTTTGTTTAAAACACATCCGTTGTGTCTATAATTTGGATCTGAAGATGGAAACCAAATGTTTTTGGGATGCTCCATGTGCCTGGAGGATTTTTGAGCTGTCTTGTCTGCTCTTTCCTCCAAACTTTAGCTAAAAGGAGAACTTAAGCATCAATATTTTGTGTCATTTCTGATGGCTGAAAATAGCCCATGTGCTCAATAGCTTTTCCAGTGGCTCATGGAAAAGTCGGGGGAAGAGCTCCAATAAGCATCAGCTCATTTGTGGGCTGGAAACAGTGCTTGTACAAAGCCAGGCCATGCCATTCCTCTGTGACAAACCTGTTTGCTGGTGGCAGACAGAAAAAGTATTTTTAAGGCCCTTTTTCCATTCCCAAAATTGTCCATTGGTTTCCCTTTGCCTTTTTCCAAGAGCAGCCATCACCAAACCTTGTGCTACACATCTGAGCCTTCAGCTCACTCCCACAACCAAGCAAAGTTAAAGTTTTGTAGCACTTGAACCATTCTAAAAGTGTGTGAGTGGCACTATCAGAGCCTGGAGTGGTGACATGGAAAGCAAAGAAACATGAATAAAAGGGAGAATATTGCATCCACTTCGATAGTAGAATGGCAATATGAAAGGAAGTTTAAAGCCTCCAGAACAAGAAGAGAGATGAAATTTGAAAGTTGCAGTTAAATCCAGGCGTAAAACACCCTAAAATGACATGGGATAAATCGAGGCTTCATTTTGGACTGTAGTGAATACTTCTTGGCCAGGAAAACTCCCTGTTCTTTCCTTGTGGGAGGGAGTGCTTTTTGCAAGCTGTTTTCACAGCACAGAGCTGCACACACCCAAAACATGCCTGGCATCACTCTGATGTACTCTGTAGGGATGAGTCTTTGGCAGTGAGATCCCACACCAATGAAGGCAGGTGTATCTTGTACATAATAAGGGAAAAGTTTTATGTCCAGTGTTAAGCAGCTTACTTTGAACATGGGATTCTGGTATTAAAATTCTCCAGTGACTTTGTTGTGGATATGTGCTAAAGGGGGAGCTGCTGCTATTTTCAGTGGAATGGTGTCAAAATGGAATAATGAAATGCATTGTTGAGATTTAAAGATATCCACCACTTCTGTCCTGGCTGTAGTGCTAAAGATATGAAATAAAAGCAGGTCCTGATACAGAAAATCACTCAGATTGTGACTGATGCTTGCTGCTCATGGCAATTTGTTTATGCCTCTGTGTGTCTCTGGTCCTCTCTGCCATTAGCTATTTAAATTTGCAATGTAATGCTTTCAATTACTTTGTTTTGACATAAATGGCCTAAATTGATTTTACTTTTGCAGAGATATTAACATGCTCCTGAGGCTTTCTACAAGCTTCAATGAAAAAAATTAGAATAATTAAGCAGGGTTCACTAGAAGTTTGAAACAGATGGGAGGATTGCATGGGATGTGGAGGGAAGGCAGCAGGGAAGATCTACTCAGCAGGATTTTGTAGGGTTTGCAGGTTGTCTCTTTGAAGACTGTTACTCTGAGGAGACCAGCTGATGTTAGGAGGGAGAAGTCACAGTGTGCAGGTGAGCATTTCTTGAAATGGTTTTCCAGTTTTCTGTCAGGTTCTACTTAGTTATTTATTCTCCCATGTGAAATTTGCTTCTCATGTCCTTCCAGCTCAAAGGGACCTTGAGAATGTACTCACTACAGATTGCTGCTGTCTGTAAATGGCTTTTACAGACCCAAACCAAACCACAGGTGAAGATAAGATGGGAGAATAAAATCCTATGAAGATCATTCACCATAAAAGGACATCATTAAGCTGATGAAATCTTTCAGTTTTTCTATTATGAAATCTGAGAGGAATGGGAAGTGTGAGGAAACATTCTCTGCAGAAGCCAACCAGGTTGTTTCCAACACAGGAAACAAACAAATTGTATAATCACAGCAGAGCTCAAACAGGCAGGTAGTCCCAGCTGCACCCCAAGGCACTCTTCTGTCATTCCTGGTCCTTCAGTGACTTCTCAGGTTTTGCACTGTATGATCTGCTGGCCCCAGCCTGGCCCTGCAGAGCCCCAGTGTTTATTAGGAAGAGCCACCCAGTGAAGGGCTTTTATCTTCCTCAAAAGTGTCTTCCCCTAGCAGAGGTTGTTTCTGAATAAATCTCTTATCTTTCGAGCTATGTAAACTTTCTCTTGCGAGGGAGAAGGCAAATTTTCCTTTTCTCCTTACACCACTGTTAATGGAAATTGCAATCCATATTTATAAAAATGACTTACAGCAGTTCCATAGCTTGCCTCTAGCAGATACCCAGCTGTCTCCTCCAGTTTTGAGCTGAGAATTAGCAGTGTTCTTTCCTTTGGAAATTTTGTAATTGTGCAGATTTTTATACAAGTGATGTTCCAAACAAAAACATGTCATAATTCATATATTTTAGTAACACTGAATCTGAGGTCTCAGTGTCATACTGTCAGAGGTATTGCCAAAGAGTAATTTTTCTAAAAGGAGAAGGGGAAAAAATGCAAACTGAGACTCCTTTATGGCTTTATAATTCATGGTTTCTCACAGGAAGACAGGAGTTCATGAGTGGATAGATGTTCTTCATGAAAGCTACAAGGAAGAAGCCCATTAATGCAGAAAAATAAATAGGTGTCTCTGTGTTTATCTTGATAGTGTATAAAGTAAACAACTCCCATAAGCCTGATGCCCTGACTTCTCCTTATAGGATAAACAACTGTGCCTAAGTCCTGTATTTAGACTCCAAACATAGCTTTGCTTTAATTGGAAAATAAATAGTTTGTGTCAGAAAAATAGTTGACTTCCATTTTGGCCACCCACATGGTGTGCAGCCTGCAGAAAAATTGCCCAGTCGTCAAGTCTGACCTGTTTTCTACTACTGTAAATACCAGATCTAAGCAGCCTGAATCCATTGAGAATTATACAGGGGTAAATACCTCAGTGATAACAAAAAAGCATTTTAGCTCTTTCCATCATCCAAGAAAAATTTGTTAAAGACTCATCTGTGTTATTTTTTTCATGGAGGGGTTTTGTGTAGGGGTGGTCTGTGGAAAAGGGGAGTTTTCTACACCCAGAAATTGGAGTGATGGCCCAGGGTGAGAGGGAGGGTCAGAATTAATGGCAATTTAGTGATACAAGAAGTATCTTTTTGGAGAGAGACTGTTTACAGGGGGATGCAGTGACAGGACAAGGAGAAATGGTTTTAAACTGACAGAGACTGAGATTGGGAAGAAATTGATTCATGCTGAGAAGTTGAGGCACCAGTCAGGGGTTTCTGCTAACTGGGTTACAACACACTGAGGATGAACAGTGGGACTTTCCAGCACAGGTCTTGCAGCTGAATTCTCAGTTACTGACAGAGAAGTGTAAATAGAATTTCACTTTACCTTGTGTCATAAATTTTGGTGGTGTACTTTGGTTTATGTTATCTATAAGAGCATAAGCAGATCCAAAAATAGGTTCATTTATTGGACAGTAAGTCAACATATTGGACTGTATTTGTTCCTAGAACTCTGTTGGGTTGACATTGAAGGCATATTCTGCTAAATATTGTTTATTATGATCACAGCTTCCAGGATAGTAAAACACAAGTGGTAGAACTGAGATTTGCTGAATATTTGAGAATTTTAAAGGTGGTTAGCACAAGACGAAGAGAATACAGCCAGGGAACTTCTCTTCCCACAATAACTTCTACTGATTCCCTTAATGTATATTACAGATCTGTGTGTTTGTGTGTACACATCCACACCACCTGACTTTCCAGCTACAACAAAGCATTGCAGTGGGCATGGAAATAGAGCCGGGAATGTAAAGTGTATTAATCTGTGAAGGATCTGTGTGTGTTAATCTAACCCAGCTGCACAAGCCACAAACACCTTGTACAATTTCCAGGACCTTCCTGAATTTCCTCCTTCCTTTCTATTTCCATTTCAGTACTGACACAGGGCTAACGGCCTCGGTACAATCCCTGCATCAGGATCACCCAGAGCAAATTCTGGATGTGCCCATGATGTGATTCCTCACTCACACAGCTCCACCGTGGAAATTCCATGTTTACTTAACTTTCTGTTCTTCCTTTGGTGCCTATTTGCAACCAACTCTTCTCCAGGTCTCTCAAGGTCCTTTAAGGGGTTCCAAGGACTGCCCTTGCCCACCCCCTCCAGCTTATCGGTTCATTTCCCTCATTGCTTTGGACACTGGTGTTTTGCAGCTTTATTTGCAGTCCCTTAATACTTTTGTTTGCATTCTCTTGCCATTGATGTTTAATGAAGGAGGTGATATTATGATATTAGAAAAACAGTGTTTCCCTCTACACAAACAGAACAAGGTCACTTTAGGTAAAAGAAAACCATCTTAATCACAGGAAGAAAATGTGTGAGAGACATTTTAGACACAGAAAGCCAGCCAGCTTTTTCAGCCTTCTCTAACTTAATAAATTAATAAACAACTGTTTGGCTTTTCAGATTTTCTCAGCAGTAGGTGTTGTTAATCAATTTTTAATGGAGCAATTTAAAAGATGTTGTGGCAGGTTCAGTTGGAACCAG
>VWYI01020838.1:138657-178732 GCA_013399455.1 Anthoscopus minutus | reverse complement strand
CTCTTAAAAAGACACACATTTTTACTGCAGACATAAGTGAGGTATATTCCCAAATATTGCACAATTAATATGAAAGTTTAATATTGACAAAACCATCAAAAAATTAATTTTAAAATCCCCAATAAATAACCCCAAATCATTTAAAAGCAGCAGTTCAAAACTAAGTTTCCTCATTGACTTGACCTCTCATTATTGTTATTGTATCCAAAGGTGGAAATGTTTTGAACTGTGAATTCATGACCTTTAGAAATAATATCTGTTTGTGGCTAATTGAATCTAAATGTTTATACACAAAGTGCCAGGATGGCTATGTAAGAAAGATTAATGCAACAAAAACAATAACAACAAAACCAACANTAAGAAAGATTAATGCAACAAAAAAAATAACAACAAAACCAACAACAACTTAATTTAATCTTGCTGCTAAAAGAATGTCAAAGGGATCATCCCATCATATATGATGGATAGGATGATCAAAGGGATGGAATACCTCTTCTGTGAGAATAGTTATTCAGCCTGGAGAATTCTCCAGGGAGACCTTCCAGGACTTAAAGGGGCCTACAAAAAAGAGACTTTCTACAGGTTCTGAAGTATGGGACAGGGCAAGGGGGAATGGCTCTACACTGAAAGAGGGTTGGTTTAGGTTGGATAGAAAGAGGATACTCACAATGAGGTGAGCAAGACACTGGAACAGGATGCTCACAGAAGTTGCAGAAGCCTTATTTCTGGTCCTGTTTGAAGTCAGGTTGGATGGTGCTTTGAGCAGTCGGACTTAAAAATACCTCTGCCCATGGAAGCGAGGTTGCTTTTGGTGATCTCAAAAGTTCCCTTCTAACCTAAACCCTTCCATGATTCTGTAATCCCTGGTTCTGATTATTTTAGCTATGGATAAAGCATAAAAGTTGCTTCTAACTATTGTGAAAGATATTCAGAGTGTAGTTCAGAAATTGGGGCAGCTGAATCAGCCACTATGTAAGTTACTCAGTGCATCTGAGAGGAAATGCTTCTCCAAGGAAGTGGCAACACCACAACAGGGTAACTGCAGAGATCAAGCGCTCACTGAGGATATTTATCAGTGCCTTGTGTTGCTCTGGAGGTATGAGAGGGATTCTGGAGTTATGAGAGGGAGAAATTCCTTTTCAAAATACCTTTTTGTTGTTGTTGATAGTGAAGAACAACATTGTTTTATTCTGTAAAACTTTCTTTATATATGTGCATTTTTAATTATCCCTCTTCCTTATGTTCTCTTAAGGCATTAAGTTGATTTTTTTTCTGCACAAACTGTTGATACTGTGAAAAATCAAAGGGTAGTTATTTATAGATGAAGAAGGTGAGAATTTTAGTTTTGAAGCTGAAATAATGTAGTAGAACACAACAATAATTTCTTTTTCCCCAAAGAGACAAATCAAAATTTATGTCAATTTTTCTCTCTGAAGATTGAATCAAGAAAACACTCAGGAGATTTATTCCTCTGTCTTCCCTTTCTTCCAGCAAAACCGGGCTCCCCATGAACCTCCCTCGATCTTACATCCTGGGAGACCTAGTTTAAATAGGAAATTTTATTCAGAACTGAATAAAATATAAGATACTAATCATATTTCCCTACAGCCTTTCCTTTTACCCTGAGGACAATAAGATTGTGCCTTCTCAAAATGAGAGAATTAATAACACTCCTCTTTCACAGACATGCTGTCAAGAGAGATCTGTTGTGACTTAGAAGTACAGGCTGGCAGGCTGCCCTCTGAGCTCAGGAAGGCATGGCATCATGCCCAGACTCTTTTTCCCTGGGCTTCAGCTTTTTCACATGGCTGTGCAAAAACCAGTCAATACTTTCTCCTAACCTTGCTTCTTCTGCTGAAGACCCATCTGTACCACCCAGAGGTTTCTGCTCTGTTCACTTCAGCTTGCAATTCACTTCTGCTCCTTTTTGTCAGCTTTCTGCCTGTAGCTAATACATCTTAACTTCCTTACACAGACTGACTTCATTCAGCTCAGCTGGTGGATGGCTTTTCCTACCTCACAGTACTTTTTGATGAGCCTCAGGTAGGGGATAGCTAATCCTCTGGATATTGCTGTAATGATGATCTGACTTACCTCACTATGAGTTCAACCGTTCTGGAAAAAACTAAATTATTGGATGCTTTGTTAATCATGTTATATAAATACCTTGAATCAGATTTTTTTTAATGAGTTTAATTTCCTGTTAAGTGATTGGATTGTAAGAAGTTATAATTACTCTATAAACAGTGACCTTTTAAAAACCTGATTTTTCTTTTCACTCTAGAAAAATGACTTAATTTTTCTTGGGATTCTGTTCCTAATGAAGAAAAAGGAATAAGTGCAAGAAAGGAGGTGACATTAAGGAGAGAGAATACCATGCTATTGACATTTTAGAGTGATCCAAAATGAATACTCAGTCAATTTGAATGACAGTGAGAAGGCAGATGTAACTTTAGTTTTATTTAATATTCAAAATGAAAAACTGAAATATTGTACAATATTGATATTTGAAATAGCATTATATACACAATCTCTACAGATGGTAACTTTAAAACTATTATGATATATGCTATGTGATATATATAATATGAGCTGTGCTCAGTAATTCAAAGAGGAAAATGCAGAAAGCTGGTGACAGTTAATGAAAGATCTATCACAGACTGTTGAGCCTGCCTCATCAAGACCTGCATCATCACAACCTTCCTGCCTGATGCTGCTAGTCCTGAAGTATTTTGTTTCAGCTTTCTGCACCTGTATGGTGTATCTTACTACTTCTAGGCAGGATGCAAAGGCAGATGACACTGCAGCTGCCTCTCCTGACAACATCACTGTGTCAGGAATCACATTTTCATTTGAATTTGTTTGGAAAACAAGAGCCAAAGAGAACACAGGCTACAATTCCACTTACAAAGGACTACAAGCATGAACTATCTTATGCATGTCACCCTGGGAGAGTCCTACTAGGATTTTGACAGCTACACTTTTAAAGGTCACGAGTCATCATCAACAATTCCTTAATACCATCAGCTATGTTTGTAGCATCGCAAGTCAAAAAAGTTGTTAAATGTTTGGCACCACCACAAAGAGTGTTGAGAACAAGACAGAGAGTGTCTGTGCTGTGTTTTGCTGTGCTGTACAACATTAATGTGCCCAAATCTTGGCAGTTGTGTGCAGGTCCAGTTTCCACACCCCAGGAAGGGTACTCAGGGAACAGAGAGGGGCCACTGAACTGGTGAAGGGGAAGCAACTGTCTTTAAGGACTAGAGTCACAGTGAAAAGATGAGTGGAGTTTAATATCATTGGGCTGTTACTGGAGCTGTATGGCATTTGAACTTTGGAGGAGATAGGCTTAAAACAGATGAAAATAACTTTTTTTTCCCTTACTTTAAGAACTTGTGAATTCGGGTAATGTAACATTATTAAAGAAGAAAACCCAAAGAAACAGAAAATCAGCAAATTAATGGGCAGTAGGCCCACAGATACTAAAAGGAATACACAGAAGTACACTCTAGTAATTTTATATATGTGATGGCCAATGCAGGGGATTATTTGGGGAATCAACTAAAGTAGATGGGAGAAAGGAAGGCAGGAAGCATAAACAGCTCCTCAGTTGTCAGTGGACAAGATAAAGTGGTGTGCTAAGTGGTCTGAACTTTTTTGTTTTTTTGTTTTTCATGTTTGCTCACAGTAATCGCAAGGGTTTTATGATAAATTTGTTTGGGTGAAAATAAAAAAATATTTGAAAATAAATGTCTAGGAAGATGCCAAGACCACTTCTAGATGGTTCCTGTGGTGCTAACCTTTCCCAGTGGCTGAGGAGACAGGTTTTGTAAATTCAGAACTTCCCAATTGCCACAGGAGACTGACATTCATTGCAGGCATTTTGGAGGCTTTCACAAGCATTGTGATTGCTTTGTAAGGGAATCTCAGCCTAAAACCTTTCAGTTTAACTCATATTCTTTATTGATTCACAAAACCGAATGAGCAACTGATATTGCTTTTGGCCAAAATAGCCATTGCCTTTTTTCGTGAAACACTGTCCTTTGATTTATAAACATACTATATTCAAGACACTAAAGTCACCTTAGATTCACTGGTTGCAGCCTTTATACCTGCCTCAGAGTATCAATCTTTCTGTTCCTGAGCAAGTTAGACAAAGATGTTTTTATGTTAACTTATCTGCAGTTGTGAGCATGAATTTTGACGTGATTCAATTGCAGTATTATTGAAAGACACCATCAGCCAAAATCAGTTTATGCACTTGTAGGCTTCCTAAATGCAAAGTAAAATGCATTGGAAGTGAGTGTGAGGGCTAAAACTGTGCACATACAGCTAACTATGTGACAAACATCAGGTTAGAGTAACTTAATAATTTTGATCACATGATCATGCCAGAATGTGCTAGGCTTCACCCCTCCAAAACTGCTTATAAGATACCAATTTATTGTTTTGGGGCTTTTGATGGCATTTTGCTTGTTTGTTAGGGGGTGGGTTTTTGTTTTGCTTTGTTTCTGCTATGTACCAGAGGAAGCCACCTCTGTCCTATAGTGAAATGTGATGACAATTCACACTACTGACCATGAGATGTCTTCAAACACGTGTATGAGAGTATTGAGATCTAAACAAAATTCTGGTTTATGATGAACATCCTTCTCTGGAAGTGAATATAGAACAAAGAGCTGTGAATTCCTTCAGCTGTGCAGCTGTTTAAGAATAGGTTTTCCCCTGGATACTTTTTAGCATCACTTGACACTGCAGAATTCAGCAACACAAAACTCTAAACAAGGGTTCTTTCCTCTCTATGAGGAAACCATTGTTGTTGGTATCCTATTATTGATTAAAATAATTTCATAAGTGGAAGACATTTGTTTGAAACTAAGTACACAGGTGGGTTTTTTAGGAAGAAGGAAAAAGCAGTTTGCAGCATTTGAATTCATGGCATTTTCCTTCATGTGGTAGATATATCCCCAGAAATGTGACCAAGGATGGGTGGCTGAAGTGTATGCCTCTATTAAAATAGACTGTTACAAATGTCTCAGAGCAGCACCCACCCTCTTAGTTCATAGAGGCTTCTTCATTCATCCTAGGATATTTATGTTCAGGTTGCTCTTTCTTTGGACTGAGTCCATCCAAGAGACTATTGAGTCTTTAGGATGAAGATGATAGCTGTGTGTACCCAATCTTTAAATAACTTTGTTCAATTAATTTGAAAACTGTTGTCATCAAAGCATATCTGTATGGGAAATCAAAGTTACAAGGTGATGTGAGGTACCCAGAGATCTGAAAGCTATCACAAACTAGGGATAATCTTTCTTAATCCATGTTTGGGAGTTCCTGTACAGTAGAAAACACAGAAAACACAGTAGAAATCTGAAAGCTATCACAAACTAGGGATAATCTTTCTTAATCCATGTTTGGGAGTTCCTGTACAGTAGAAAACACAGAAAACACAGTAGAAATCTGAAAGCTATCACAAACTAGGGATAATCTTTCTTAATCCATGTTTGGGAGTTCCTGTACAGTAGAAAACACAGAGTACACTCAAGAGCCAGCCTTACCTCCCCTTCACACTTAAAAAGAAGCAGGCTGTTGAGGCTGCTGATGTTTTCTTCGTATCACTAAGGCAATTTCCTTACTACTGCCTCTTTATATATTCGTCTTCTCTACACAGCCTAAGTTTTGTTATGACATTACAATATCTGCATATGTTCCCAGTGTGATCATTTGAGTCTATTGAGGTCTGGGTTTTACTCCCAATTTTTTATGAAAGACAATAAATACATTTTGAAAAAACTAACTAAATAGAATTTTACTTGTGGGACACAGAGCTGAAATTCTATCCATCACAACTTTCTTTTGCTCTCTCCTATGGGACATGTTTCAAGATATTAACCTTCTACCTGGGTTCCATATATAGTAAAATAGTACAATCTATAGTGTCCACTGGACCGTGAGATGATAACTTTATCTACCTACTTTAAACCAAGTGCAACCAGAGCTAGTTTTGGTGATGACACTGACTCACTGATTCACTGACTGCACTGCTATATCATTAGAGAAAGAGTAGGGTGCATAAGGGTCTCCTTGCTTGTTTTGATGGATGTTTATATAATACTTTGGTTTTCTAACTTTGTTAGAAAACGTCTTTTTTCACCAATAAGTTATTACTAGGTTGCTATAGACAAACAAAATCCTCATTCCTTGTTTGAAAAAGGCAGTTTTAAAATTATCCTTCTTTCTGTATCTATGTTGTTTTATGCTTAACTTGCTTAAAATAGAAGGAAGTGCAAGACAAAAGAGATTATATAGGAACAAACCCGAAAGCATGCCGAAAGATGCAAAAAAAAGCAGACAACGAAACCAGATAGTTACTAAAGAAAAGGCTACTTTTGAACTTTGTAGTCTCCATGCTGAACCATAGGGTGTAGTTAGTAAATTGCAGTGATCGGTGACTGCCATTCTTGTAGGAATCTGGGCAAGGGAGAGATGTGTAAAACAAGATTCTGGTTTTAGTAGGGACTAAATAAGTATACCTGAGGGGAAAATAAGGCTCATTTCAATATTAACATGAGTGTTTTTCATCAAAGTCTTTTTAGAGTTATGTTCAGGTATCATTACTGTGCCTGTGTCTCTGCTGGGAGATGAAGGAGATCCTACAGTGTCCTACATGCAAGCTTGAAACAAGATCAATGTTTATGAGGTTGTGGGGAAAAGAAGTTGATCAGGACTGATTGAATACAGCTTGCAGAGGCTTTACTCCTCATGCTGAATGAACTTTACCACAAAACTAGCTTTCCACAGCTGGAGTCAAGCTGGTGGCCAAAGGAAGCTCTGGAAGCTGGACAGCCCCTAACTCCAGGTCTTTTTCTTCCTTGCCCTGGTTTGCACAGGCTGCACACAGATGGCAGCACCCCTACTGCTGCTCCCACCAGTGAAAACAGATGGCAGTGGGCAGCTCTGCCTGCTCCCAGCCTGATTGACCTGCTGTCTGCCTCACTGATGCTCTCTGCTGTTCTTCCTCTTTTTGCCTTTCACCTGCATTAAATCGTTTATCATGGAGGTGCATTTTATCCTGCAGAACAGGAGAATGACAGCATGCACTCCTGCAGTTCATGCAGGCTGGCACATGGCTTTGCCAGCTACACCAGCCACTGCTCACTGCCAAAATGCCAGCTGACAGGCATGTAGCCAGTTGTTTGCTGAATTCTGTCAAGGTGTTCTAGACCAGTTTTGTAACTTTTTTTTCAAAATCCTCATAAAATAGCCTGTTTGACTGCCTAGTATGACAGGCAGCACCCCTGCAATTATGTTGATTAAGGGTACAACGGCAAAGATTGTGAAAGCAGCAGTGGAAGCTGGGGACGATGCTTCACAGTCCTGTTTACTGTTATTTCCATATTCACAGCACCTATTTTTAAAATAAGCATCTTACCCTGTTTTTTTCTATCTCAGTATTGGATTTGCTTTGTGCTTGGACTATATATACCTTTTTTTAATATTCTGTAGCCATGCTGTGTTTATGTGGTTAGAGCAATCCAAACTGCACAGAGTATACAAGATGTGCACAAAAATAATAAAACCCCCTACAATATAAACAGAGTGACTTAGGTGTAAGCCCAGGATATTAAGTTGAAATACTAGCATAAATCTTAAGTGCAAGAGCCTAAACAGGCATGAATAAAGCTTCAGTCCATGTGACTATGTCCACATAGTTCTCAAGGTCTTTTAGCTTCTCAGTCAGTGGATGCCAGAAACCAACTACTCTATGCACCAAAATGATTTATGGGTCTTGAATGTTTGGATATCTGAATTAGGCCAGATGCAAGTCTAGACTTAGAGAAACATTTAGTATTCTTGGATTTGATATTCTCATGTGGGTGTATTTCAAAATGAATGAGTATTGCATTGGGTGTATAATTCATGTTAGGTACTTTATGCATTAGATTTTTGGGTTTTTTTAATGTATGCTTTAGTAACTGGGTTTCCTAGGCAACTGTGGCCACCTTGTGGATTCTTCAAAAGAAAATTATATCTTATATTACAAAAAGGTAGCTAGGACAATTTTGATAATCAAAAACTATTCTGTTGTGTTGTTAGTCTTGGTTAATAGCTTTCAGTCAACAATTTTTACTTGTTAAAAATTAATCATTCTTAGTAAATTAAGTAGTTAATTACTGTTAGTAAATGTAAGCAGAAGTACTACTTCGGCTACTAGGACTGTTAAATATATGTGCTATCTGTTATAAAGTTACCATTTTTCATGAAAAGATTACTGAAATTGGTGAAGTTTAGTGATGAAGGAGGAGAAAAGAATAATTTCAGTCATGCTGTATGTCTGTCTTAGGATTGTGATTCTTTAACATCTCCCTCACTTCTTAAAAATAGATTTCTGGGAAAGAACACAGTGAAATTGGGATGAGTTGACCTTGTTTGCCTCCTGTATGTCCACCCAGCTGCTCTCTCCATTGCTTTTTTCAAGAAGAAATTAGAAAAATAAGACAAATCTAGTGGGTCCAGATAAAGGCAGGGATGTCTGTTATCATCATGGGTCAAAACAGACAGGTGGCATGTCCCACTGATAGCATCTTGCCATGTAAATACAGTAAAGAAGGCAGATGAAGCAAAGCAGGATATTGCCTTTCCAGTATTAGCCTTTTTTTGCCAGGCCTGCTCTGTTGCAACATTTGATTCTATACTAAGAACATCACCAGCATGTGTAAAACTGCTTTACCTGGCTAATGGAGCCTCAAGTGGCTCAGTGCAGCCAGAACAGGTTTTTCACAGTATGAGAGAGTCCCAGAGCTGTCAGACCTCTGAACACCTGTAGTCAAGATAATCAGAAGTTTCAGGATCTCTGGCACTGGTACAGGTTAAGTAATGGGGATGTTCAAAGTGCCTCCTCATGGCTAGCTACTCCAGCTTCGGACACACTGGTACTCGAGGCTTCCAGCCACCTACTGGGAAGTCAGGCAAGATTTAATTTCAGTTCTTTGAAAGCTAAATCCACGGTGGTTCATTAAATCAAGTTCAATTCAGCTGATGGCTCTTTCTGGTGTGACTCTTGTTTTGCCAGGGAGTTTCTGAGTGGCTGCTTTTCTGACCATAAAAGTGAGTATACCTCAAGGCTCTCTGAAGTGGCTGCCAAAATGGAGAAGTGGAGGCAAAAAATGGTTTGAAGAAGTGATTTGAAATTATGATAAAGCCTGTTCTAGAAGATACTGGACAAGGTGATAGATGTGTAACATATGTTATTCCCTTGTGTCATTGCTTCTCTCAAGGTTGCACAACAGCAGTGGGCTGTTATCATATGACGCTGTAGAAATGGAGAACTCTGTCCTGGTAAGGCCAGACAGATACAAAGCAACACATCAGCAACTCAAATAGAATGCTACAGTAGGGATGAACCAGGAAAAGGTATTCAGGCTTTAAAAAAAAAGAAAGAATTGTAGTGTATTGTAAATAGAAAAAAAACTCCAACCCAAACATTTTTTTCTTCATTCATTCCTTTTATGATTATCCTGCAATATGGTGTTGTAAACCATGTATATTTTTTCTGTTTCTTCATTTTACTTCTGTATGTTCTGCTCTAATTAATTTAGATGCTTATTAATTTTAAAAATCCTTGTGGTCCATAGGCCTTTCTGTAACTTTTTTTAAATCAAAAGAATTTTTTTCCTACCTTTCACACATGAGCCCATCAGCTGCAACTACTACACGTTGTATATCACCCCCCTAGAGGATCATTTTTCATATTTTTGGATGCCCTAGATTCTTCATGTTTGCTGACATCTAAAAAAATTCTTAATTGATTAGCTTTAATATATTTTTTATGCATTATTGTACTTTATATTGCATTTTATTGGGTTTTTTTTCCTGAATACTCTTTGACTGAAAAAAATTATTTCTTTTTACATCTACTGACATTAATTTAGTTAACTCATTTTATATGTATCGGGCTTACACATTTTCCTTGAGTCTTGGTTCCAAGGAAGAGTTCAAGATGTAGTATGATGACTTAGAGAATATATATGTAAGTTGCTTTCACAGTAGAAAGAGAGCTTATGTATAAAACTGACAATATATAAATTACAATATTACATGGAAATTCCCCCTGCTTAAAACTTCTTGAATTTCAATAAGAACTTTAATTTTAAAAAGCCAAAAGCTTTTTCTATATAATTTTTGATGCATTTGTGCTCTATACCATTGATTTTTTAAAAAAGGTTGAAAAGTTAACCTTACAATCATGCCTATACCCAGATCCTGCTGAATCAAGCAGATACCATTTACATTAGATTAACTGAATTTGAACCTATATCATAGAAACATCATCATAAGTAGAAAAATCATGAAGAGGATTCTTCTTAATCAATACTCCTGATAGATCAATCTGAGATATGAAGTGCTTAACAAATATGCAAACTTCCATTAATACCATGAGAGTTTTCTGGTACAATTTGACCTTCAAGGAAGTTTGTTATAAACATAGTGCCAAGCAGCCAGCAGTGTTAGGAAGAACATTTGAAGAACGATGTGAGATTGTAATTGTAAACAATATTGCAATCTGCTTCCTGAACAATCTGTTGCTTGTCTGTATGTTTTTGTTCCCAGTGTTTAATACTGTGGGAGGGTTTTCTGTTGCTTTGTTCATTGTACTTTTAACACTATGCCAAGTTTTCTGTCTTAGTAGTAGCGAAGTGTTTTTAATGACTTACCACGGTTTTAATTATGGCATTATTATCTTTTTGTTAGAAAGTTTTGGAGTTTTGGGCCCAACACTGGATACTTGGGGCTTTATTCTTCTCTCTAGAGCACTATGGTCAGGAACATAAAGATATTGGCAATTAAGTGGAAAAACTCAAAACAGTCTGCTGAGACAGGACATGTGTAAGCACAATGTGTTTGAAATCATTTTGGTTTTTTTTCTTTGAGGGGAGGAGGCAAGAGGAATATATCCCTCCCATCTTTGAATTGCATAACTTTAAAGGGAAGCTGATCAAGTGCTCTGAGGAGGAATCTCTAGATGCTTCTCAGTAGCATCAGTAGCAGTATGAGGGATCATATAAGGTTCAGAAAATGCTTTGAAAACAGCTGGAGATAAGGTAAGTATCAGGTGAAGAATGAATACCTGCAATGCTTTTGTTTTCTCTTAGACTGATGGCACCAGCTGGAGCTAAATGGGCTAAGTAGCTCAATACAGTGACAGTGTTTGGGGAAACCTGTGTTTCCCCAAAAGAAGTAAGGAAAATTATGAGAGGGTGGGGGATGATTCCTCTCATTTGTTAGAGCATACTTTGTCTTGTGTGGGTTTTTCAAAATACAGACTTTGACGAAAATTATCCACTGAAGTTGTTCTTCAATAGAATTTTCTCAGAAACATTATTAAAATAATTCCTGAAACTCTACCTCAGAGCACTAAACTCAGCTGCATGTGTAACTCCTATGTAGAAGGTTTGTTTAGGTATTTCAGTTGTGTAGAAGATGACTAAGGTACAGTGAAATGACTTGTCTGAAGTAATTCAAGAGGCTTGTAGCACTTTGAAAGAATTAGGGAATTTAAGGTGTAGAGAGTCCAAGACCAGTTGGAACTCCACTATGCTTGTGCTGCACGTTGCTGGTAGTCTAAAATTCAGATGCTGGCTAAAGCAGGCTTCTGGGAATGAGTCCTGATGAATAAAACAAAGATGGGCAATTTAGTCTCAGGTAAAACAGGAACTGCACTCAATAGAGTTAGAACTTTAGATGATGTTTCCTGAGAAAAACAAGCAGTGTGGAAAATACACACTCAATCCTGAACTTAATTTAAAGAGGAGCTTTCAAATAAATGGGATCTCCTTTAGAAGTGTCAAGGTGGCAATTTCTAAGGTATTGTCCAGAAGAACTGATCTTAGAGGGTGCATTTAAATGTACGAGGAGTGTAAAAATGTCCGAACTTTCTTTTTATGCTGGTCTTGAGAGAAGTCTTTTGCTCAAAATTTTAGGTGTATATCCTTTCCTCGAGAAGTTCATGCTTTTTGGGAGTAAGGCAAATATCAGCCTGGGAACAAAGTAGTTTCATATAAAATTGTCAGTGGAGAATAAAATGTATGCAGTTTACATAAACTGCTTAAATTCCTGCCCACTGAAATGTGGCTGAAGATGAGACATGAATCAATTTGGACCTCAGGTGTATTTTTGCCACTTTGGATTCTTATGTTTGCAGTAGAATTGATCAGTGGAAAACAGCATGGCAATAATAAAGGTCTCAGTCAGACTGTGGAGTCAAATGCTGATCCTTTTTTATAATTGTTAAATAACAGAATGGAAGCAGTGAAGCACAAATTCTCAGCAGAGTACTTTTTTTTCGACAGCTGAAAAGAAAGATGCCTGTGTCATTAGAAATCAATGCTGCAATCCCTAGAAACTTGATGGCTTTTTTTGTGCAAAACAGAAAAAGGAAAAAATAAAAGATGACTCTGGCATGGGATCCCAGGTGTTGTGACCATATGATGAAAATGATGCTATCTATAATTGCAAAACTGGGACTGAAACAGCAGTGAGATGACATTAAGTCATCTTTGGTCTCATACTCTCTACCTTTGTCTCACCTGGGTGCTCATACTTTCCTTTGGAGTAGCTGTCTTCACAAACACTTTGGCTGTGAGGACAGATTGGGTGGAAAGCAACAGAGATGGAATGAGGCATGGCTTGTCAAGCTATTGATGTTGTGCTTAAGTGAATACTCTTGTGTTGTAATATTCCCACAGTCCTGCTCTTTTAATTTTTTTATTTAGCAACCAGGCCAAATTACGCTTTCATTCCCATGCAGGCTTGAGTTTATTCCTGGGGGCAAGGATTATTGTACACTCAGATTTTAGCCCACTGCATAGTGATGATGTGGCAGAGGTGCTTGCCATGACGTGCTTCTATATTCTGCAGTTTTGACATAGTCTATTTTCTTTGATCATTTAATCATTCGTTAATATTTGAATCTTGTCTGTTGCCTATGATTAAGAAAGGAAGGGGTAGTGGTAGCTGTGGAAGAGAAGCACAGACAGTAAGACCCTTGTTCATTCGTTGGGTTCTTTCTCTGGAGCTGTTGTGAGAAAGTTTTGCTAGGGAGTTTTGGATGATTGAACAATAGAAACTGATGCGGGGGAGGGGGAAGGGAGGAGACTGAGTAGTGAGTTACACTGTGTACTGTTAAATTACACTGGAAACTCTCAGGAAGGAGGATTTTTAATTTGCTCCCTCCAAATTTCTTTTTAGTATCCCTGTGAAAGTGCTATGCTGTTTCCTTACTAATCGGGCTAGGTTATATCCCAGGTCATCAACTTTACATAAGCTTTTCTTTGTCACCAACACTCATGTGTCCCAAGTTCTTCTGGCTAGCTAAATATTTAATCAACTGTGCTTCATCAGTTTAACGATATTTAGGTTTCGCTATTACAGTTTTGCAATCATTTTATCAAAATGTCCTGAACTAAATAAACTTGAGACCCAGATCTCCTGTCAGCATCCAAAAAACAGTCAGTCTTTATACCCCATTTTCCTACTATGCAAGGTCAGTTTCTATTTTCCCTAGTAAGACTAAACTGATTGATAGTGTTTGGATAGAAATTAAGCAATTTGTCATATAACTAATTTGTTTCCAGTATTCATATTCTCCTGTTTGTTCAGAGGTCAAAAGAAGACTATGAAGAGCTGTGCCTTTAAAGCAGCTTTTATTAGAGCTAATTAGGATATATTATTGTCTTGTAGAGAGGCTTTTGAGTACAAGTCATCTGTAATCCAGGCATTGCATGAAGTTCAATTCTGTCAGGTTTGCTGTCTTGGAGTGACTATTGGCACATAAAAAATTATAGGAAATACTCTTTCCTGTTGCATATAGTTTTCTTTTAAGCATCTATAGTAGACCTTATAAAATGAAGGCTAAATTCTCTGTGTGTGTTTTCCTGCCCTTTTCATTTCATTTTCCCTTTGTGTGTGACAAATGAATACCACTTCTAAAAATTTTTTTCCAAAGGTACACCAGGATTCTTTCAGTCTTTTTTAGAAGCCCACAGGGAGTGTTTCACTCCCAAGCAAAGCTCTTGGGCTCATAGTTTTGAAAGAAGGAAAACAGATTTAAAGATGCTTCCCATAAGTTTGCCTGCTGCCGTTTTCCATGGCAATTCATTAGCTGCTAGGAAAATGTAAATGGGCCCTTTGCAGCTATTATTCTGACAGCCTTATGCTGGAATTTTGTCTTAAAAGCGCTACACAATGCAAAGTTATCTTACATGGATGTGGTTTGGCATATTTTAATGCTATGTGTTTGCTTTCTTTCTTAATAATACTTGTAGAAAAATAGCAGAGAAAAAGGGCATTTGTCACATCTTTGGCACTTTCTTCTTCCATTTTCTTTGTTTTAGACAGCAAGCTCAAAACTTGTTTTGCTACATTGGCTTATGATGTTCAGTCAGTCATTGCTATTTAATAAAGTCACATCTAGATGAGTACTTTTGTATGTTTTTGGATTTTTAAGCTCATAAAAGAATATTTTTGGTAGTTGCAAAACTGTGGACCAGTAATACAGTACATGCAAGTTTTACTACTGTGTAAACAGAAGAGCTTTGAAGTAAGACTTTCTGCAAGAGTGTTTTTAATGAGAGAAAAGATTTAGGTTTTTGGGTTATTTTTTTTTCCAAATCAAGGCTCTCTTACCTGTTCTACTGCTTTATCTTTCTATGATGGCATTTCTCAAAGGAAATGTGATTACGTGTGTATTTCAGATTTCAGTCACCTTAGAGTTAGTTCAACTCCTGGTCCTTTTTTTTAATAGACTTCTAATGCAGGAATTGTGTTAGCAGTGTTCTTTGTGCTACAGCTCAGTTTGGAACTCACAGACATATTTTCAAAGCCAAAAACTCCTTTCCCTTCTTCTTTTGGTACAATTGAACAAAAAAACATAGTATCTTCTCATTAATGAAAAGTGTTAGAACTGTATGCCACAGTGTGACTGTAGAATGCTGTGAAACTGTCACTGGGGCAGTCCCTGGGTCATGCTGGGTGTCTTTGTTTTGTTTTATTTTTAAATTCTCTTTTCTTTTGAGTACTCTTGACTTTGGTCTATCTTTTTTTTCTTTCTATTTTTTTTTTTAACAAGATTCATGCACTGGACTCTTTCAAGCTAAGCCAGGAAAGTAGTTCCCAATGGGAATATTTGTGTTCTGTTTAAATTTACTCACCCAGAACACAGTTAGTGGGTCACTTCTAATCCAATATTTTTTTCAGAGTGCTGTGAAGTTCATAGTAGGCTCATGCCAGTGCTTTAACATTGTCTGAAAAAGAAACAAACAAACTCAAAATAATGAAAAACCCACAAACACATGCAAGTGTATAAAATATTTTTAAATGCATGAACATTTGTTAGATAAGGGAGAAGTATTGAAGTGTGCCATTCTCAAACAACTCCATTCTGGATTAGATACCTTGTTGCTGAAGTTGTATTTAAGGACAAATCACTCACCTTGGTTGCTTAGCTGGTGTGTTTCCTTTAAGCTGTTAGTTCAATATGGCCTTCCTGTTCACATTTGATCTTATCAGAAGAAATTTTTGTTATTTTGGTGGGTATCCCAAAGTGAGAAGAAAACAGAGACCTGGTTTTTGTTTTTGTTCCTCACCTTTTCTACTCCTTTACTCTTACCCTTCAGTGCTGCCGTTTGCTGTCTGTGACACAGGAAGATTTAATAGGGTTAAATGATTTTGCTATACTTTGAGGCACTGTGGGGATTCTTCTTGTTCATTTCCAGAATAACCTTTCGGACACGTAGGAGTGGTTGTCAGTCATCAGGAGTGCAGGAGATGGTGCTTCCCCAGGCAAGGGAAAGGAGGTGAGCCCCAGGCTGCCTAGTGGATGCAAGGTGTACCAGGGTGCTGGGTACCAGCTTTACGAGGGATGCCTGGAAGAGTGTGAGTGGGGCAAGGTCGGCTTCTGGGGAAGTGGAGATCAGTGATGCTGGAGCAGGTGCCAAGGCAGCTGCTAATGTTATAGGCAGCTAAAGGCCCTGGCCTCCATATGTAGTCAGATTGAACGCATTTCAATGAGAGTCATAAAAAATACGAGCCCTGAGAGGCCTGAATTTAGTTTTACATGCATCTGTGTATTTCTTCTGTGGAATTCAGAACTGGTTAGGTATGGATATGGTCCTGATTCTTCCCCCCACTGGTTTGTACGACTGTCATGGTTTCTGCTTGGTCCAGCTGAACAGAAAGCCAAGTATTGACATTTACACCCTACCTTTTTCTTTGTACAAATCTAGAGTAAGTAAAGTTAGACGTATATAGGGAAGTGAATTGAAGCGTATAGTTACATTATACCTTGGTCCCATGAGAACTGAGATAATTGGAGATTATTCCCCAAGAACTGAGGATTTTAGTGTTTATTTCTGTGCTGCTATAAGGAGTGTTCCCTGGGGGTCCTTGAGGGCAGTCCATATAAGCTGCCTCCTAGGAATTGCGCTTAAGGATACTATTTACCACGTGTAATGGAGAATTTTCAGTGCACCTCCAGTTAACAGCATCTTTCAGAGGACTCTTGGCAGAAGAAAGAACAGACTGTGTTTCCTGAAGCATCCAGTTACTCTGTGTCAGGACAGAGTTGGTGGTGGTGATGATAGTGGAAAGAAACAACTCGCAGTCTTTTCTTTCGGGGTTGTTGCAGCGCAGGCTGTAATGTCTTTGCACCAGGGAACTGGGGATTTGTAAGAGTGGCAGCGTAAGAGTGATATGATTACTGGGTACCAAGTGATCATATTATTACTGGGCACTAATGTGAAATAGGAAGCAGTCTCAAGAGCGCTCTAGAAGTAAATATAAAGCAGGTCATTGTAGGAATATTTTAATATGGTAATACCATTGGGTTTTCTCCTGCTGATGCTGTTTTGGAGAGAGGGGATCAAAGAGACTGTTTCTCAACATCCTAGATGTTTTGAACAGAATTTACCTGCTGTGAAGCCAAATATTCAATATATGCCATAATGGTCCTTTAATTTTTGTGTGATAACTGTATAATGCTGACAGTAGCTTAAGTAGGTAACCCAAAGGAACCTCTGTAAAGATTTCATCATGATTAACTCATTTGTCATTAACTGTGCTATAGAGTTAATGTGGATTGAGAATTACATTGCAATTTACCAAAATACAAGATGGAAAATAACTAGTAAGCCACCTGACAAAGAATACCTATCACTGCATGAAAATTAAAATCAGCAGAGCAAATTACATGACTTGTTGTAGCTGCTGACCTAATGTTCCAGTGCAAATATAAGTGTGTGTGATTCTGCACTCTGCATACTTTTAAATCACCCCTCCCACATTTTAAAAATACTTGAATAGTTAACTCGCTGGCAGCAGAGTTTCGAACGCTGTTTGCCATGGCAGCTGTTTGGAGCTGGCTCTATAGCAGGGATGAAACAGCCGGCTTCTGGCAGGTTGGCAGCAGGTCCTGGCAAAGAAAATGAACTAAAAAGGGGCAGTGACCATGTCAGCTCAGGATCCCATGTGCTAAACCCTCATAGCTGTGCAGTAGTTAACACTTGGTGTTTGCCGGCTGAAGAAGTAGAAAATGCAGGTTAATTCTATAGAAACAGGCAGAGGCCCAAAGTTGATTTGATTTTGGGCATGTAGGAGTTGGAAGCAGCTGGTCTGCTGTGGTTTAAGCTTTTTATGTTCAGTTTAGTTTCACTGTTTCACCCCTTGGACTTGGTTTTATCTAGCACACTGTCGTGTCTTTGGACACAGACAACCACCACATCAGGGTAAGAGCCTGCTCTCTCATCTGTGCTCAGTCTTCCATACACTGATCACTTTGATCAGTGCTGATCACTTCTTGAGGCCCCATTTGAAATGGATATGATTACCAATGTTTAATAACAATCAACTTTTGTGGTGCTGGAGTATATTTTTCTCATTCTTCTGCTACTTTTTGTTTGCCCTTTCTGGATATTCTTCCACTGAAGGCAGGAGGAACTTTTTATAACCTTGAACATACTTTTGGAGGCCCATGTATGTGGGGACATCATTACCAGCCAAAAATAAAACTTTAATGGGTGTGCAAACAGACTGTAAGCTTAAACATCTGATGGGATACAGTGTGAAAAAAAAGGCCTCAGGCAGCTTGCAGAAGGAATATGTGCATGCTCCCACGTTTCAATTAAAGCCTGTCTCTGATTTTGCAGTGATTTTCATTTGAATGTGTGATTTCACTTGAGTCAGAAAGTGATATAAATCTGAAAATAGGCATGTCATTTTCTAGTTTGAACAGACTTGAATGTTTTGTGTAAGAGAATGCTGTAGGATTTCACACACTGATTTTACTGTTCAGGTAATGAGAAAGAGCAGGAAAAATCTGCAGGCTGGAGATAATTTCTAAGAGCACAAAGTGACTACCAAAGTCTTTTTTAATTTCCTTGATAGACATGAAAGCTAAAAAGCTGGGCTTGGGATACTTTAGCAAAAACAATCCCTAGATCTTAAAAAGAAGAGAAACACAATCTCATGTTAATGTGCAGCCATCCTACAGAAAAGGCTCTTTTTCCTGGGAAAAGAGCCTTTAACTGTGATGTTTATACCCTCATTTGAAAGAGGGATGGTAGTGGTAGGCTGTAGTGAACTGTAGTGAACTATAGTGAAAAGGAAGAATTTGATTGTCAGACAGTTTTCTAAACTGTACTTGTATATTGGTCTTGGCATAATTTCCTCTTGTTCTGTTGAATGAAGAATAAATGTATTATTGACACAAATAGAATTTCTTTGCTACTCTGTCATGATTCTCCATCTTTTTCACAATGGAAATTTTTCACTGCTGGAAAGCAGTGCCACAAAAGGACCTGAAGGTGATGATGGAAGAAGACTGATGGCAAGCTGAACATGAGCCAGCAGTGCCCTGGCAGCCAGGAGAGCCAACCCTGTCCTGGGGACATCAGGCACAGCATGGCCAGTGGGGCAAGGGAGGGATTGTCCTGCTCTGCTCTGGGCTGGGGCAGCCTCACCTCCAGTGCTGGGGGCAGTTCTGGGTGCCACAATAAAAGAGGACATCAGAGATATTAGAGAGTGTCCAAAGAAGGGCCATGAGGATGGTGAAGGGCCTTGAGGGGAAGCTGTATGGGCTGAGGTCACTTGGGCTGTTCAGCCTGGAGGAGCCTCAGTGCAGTCACAGCTTCCTTGTGCTGTAGAGGAGGGGCAGGCACTGATCTCTTCTCTCTGGTGCCCAGTGACAGGAGCCAAGGGAATGGCCTGGAGGTTCAGGTTGGATATTAGAAGGTTCTTCACCTAGAGGGTGTTTGGGCACTGGAACAGTTTCCCCAGGGAACTGGTCACAGCACCAAACCTGGCAGAGCCCAAGAAGCATTTGGACAATGCTCTTGGACACATGATGTGATCCTTGGGGATGTGGCTGTGCAGAGCCAGGAGTTGGAGTTGATGATGCTCGAGGATCCCCTCCAATTCAGCATATTCTATGATTCTGTGATTCAGAGATGCTGGTAGGGATACAATATAGATGCTTAATATAATATTTAGTTTGGATTAGATTTATTTAGAATAATCCATTGGAGCCTTTATTTTCCACAAAATTTTTCTAAAATAAAGGTTCTTTTCAGAAGGAAGTCTTCCTCAGAAGGGATAAAATTATTTAGGAATAAGATAATTTGTTCAGTTTCTCTAGGAAGCTTCAAGCTCAAGACTAAGTTTCTTGGCTCAGCCTTTGTCTTCCTATTCTCCCAGGCCACTTGCTCATTGTCATCTCTAGTGGGAGTCAAACAGTCTTGGGAGCCAAGACTTGCAGCAAAGGGAATTCTTGAAACAGTGACCTGCAAGATGCCTCTGTGGGAGGGCTTTCCTGGAACTGCAGTCCCTAGAGACCTCAGGATTCATGATGTGGAGGCAGGCCAGATGGCAGGACTGCCTGGAGACACTGCAGGCTTTGTTCCCTTTCAGGTCACAGCCAAGCTGGCAGGAAACCTGGCAGGTTTTTGATAGGACCTGCCCCTCTTGCAGCCAAGTCATATATTGATCATTGCCTCGTTGTCTGTACTGGTGTTTTGGGGTTTTTTTGACCAGGAAATCTATTTTGGGACCTGAAATCCTCTCCAAAAAAGATATTAATTTATATATGGAGATTTTCACAAAATCTTCTGGGTTTTGTGAATTGGCACTGTATCTCAAATCCTACTAGACTCTTTTTATCCTGTCCCTAACATGGATAGCTGAATGACCATCAGCTACAGTTCTCAATA
The DNA here is from genome assembly GCA_013399455.1 of Anthoscopus minutus. Lineage (NCBI taxonomy): Eukaryota > Metazoa > Chordata > Aves > Passeriformes > Paridae > Anthoscopus > Anthoscopus minutus. The sequence continues at coordinate 158,474 of VWYI01020838.1, read as the reverse complement.
GGGAAAGGCCAGCTTCAAAAATTCTGCTTTGATATATCTGGAAAATAGGCAGAAAGTAAACTATGGATCTGATGCTATCTGCACATATGTGTCTGTCTGACATCAAAATATTGACCTTTTCTGGTAAGGCTTCTTTCTTACGTTACCTTAAATTTTCATATAAAAGCTAGCCCTCAATATTCTTAATTTAGCTTTCATATCTACTTTTTTCCCCCCTCTTCTATGTATTTGTAATGTTACACACAGACACACCCTTCTTTTTTCGAAGACATAACACTACTTCTCCTTGAAATTAGAGGTCAGACCTCTAGTTGTATAAGCAGTCTCCAAGACATGAATTTCAGGAAAGCCATAGACTTGTGGTTTTTATTTGTTTGTTTTCATGAGTGCTAATGAAGTTATAGAGGTGATGTAGTAGTCTAGAAACTGGAATTTGTCCAAATACAAGAGTGACAGGGATATATAGTTTCCTTTTGTGAAATTGTCTTTACAGAGGTGGCTTCTAGCCCAAAAGCAAACCATATGTGATACTTAGTGGTGATGTAATAGTTTGCCAGAATGGGCTTTGTTGATTGCCAGGAGGGAAAAAATATCCAAATGACATTTAACTAAAACTTGTGCTCCTGCAAAAAATGTGATTTGCAACATGTCTGAAACAAACTCCAGAAAGATGACATCAGTGATCAATATTTGACAATGAAAATACTTGTTCTATGAGCAAGTCTTTGCTATGCCAGAGAGATTAACATTAAGACATTATAATTATAATTTGTTTTGGCAGCTATATTTAAATCCATTCTTACTTCCTTCTTAATCTTTACCTTATGTACACTTTGTAATGAGAATTAGGATTCTGGGTACTTTTGTTAGTGTATTTATAAAAAATTTCTATTTATATAGACATTTTTTCTGTCTTGATTTTTATATTACTTTGAAATTTCTTGCTGTACTTTAGACCACATACAAGTCTTACCAGGATCAAGAATCACTTTCTTGCCAACATGGCCAGCAAAGATTTGAATGTACAATTTCATAAAATAATTAAAAAATTTCAAATTGGGCTGATGAACTTTACTGTTTTACTTTGTTATATGTGTATTTTTCAATGGCTTGCTTGTATGCATCCTGAAATCTCTGCAGTACATCTTTAACTGTAAGTGAGCATATTCCTCTTGGATTTTGTTTTTTAATTGCAATTTTCTGAGCAGCATAGTGGCATGAAAGGGCTTGTGCTGAAGGTTTTCCTTTCAGACTTGAAAAGCATGACATGTGCCTTGGAAAACTGACCAAATGCTGTAAATTCCCTCTGCGGTGTTTCTATTCACATATTTATTGCCCCTGTGCTCAGGAGAACTTCCTTGTATGAGCCCACCTGCCAACAGCTTCAGCCTGCTAAGACAGTTTTGGGTGGTCTTGGGAATGCTGAAGTAACCTTCAGAGCACCCTGCCAGAAATACTTAAATGTAGTTCAGCAGCTCTTACTCGTTTGGCAAGCCTCAGGCTTTGAAGAGCAAAAGCACACTCCTAGTCCCTGTTCTATCTTCCTTCCTGTGGTACCTCTATTTCAGATTTTAGCAGCATCAGTCTCCCTCTGTCCTAGGAATTGATTTCCCCCAGCAGACTGTTGGTGCTATTTCATTTGCCAAATTTGCCTGGTGCACGGGATCCCAGAATTGAAGGAAGTCTATGACTTAGGGTAGGTACCAGAAGGCAAAATACATTAGGTATGTCACAGCTACCATCACCAATCACCACAGAGTCCAGGGCACATATTTTCATTTTCTTGGTAAATGAAGACTTTAGTCTTTATTTTGAGGTTATAACACCTTTAAGAACACATTTTCTATCATTTAGCATGATCATTTCTATCTCCCTCACTGAGACATTGTTACTGGTCGGGAAAGGCAATGGTAAAGGACTTGAAGAAAAAGTACTAAAAGCCACTGCAAGATGGCATCCAGACAGTAACCAAGCCAGCTGCTCATCACCCTGCCTTGCATCCTGGGTCTAAAACACGTTTTAGGTGTCATTTGCAGAGACATATGGTCTGAAAAGGTGATTTCACCATTGTTCCAGATGGCTGTCACCTCTACCAAGAGTACCAAGTGGAAGAGTGCAACTGCTATGGATACACGTAGTCTGTTCCATGAAGTGTCAAGGTTGTGGCCTGTACACATCTGAAGACCAAACTGTTCATCTAACCCCACAGATCTCTATGTTCTCAGACCAAGATGAGTAGGTTCTCCATCTCAGGAACCTTAGACACCAGTTTCCCAATCCAAGTTATGTCTTTCTCCATAACCTTTAGTGCTTCTAAACTGTGTCAGATCTCAGCACCCTAATCTTAACATAACTTTTAATTTTACGTATCCCTAATAGCAGTATCTGTGCTTGCTAAGCTTGCATCATATATTAGGAATGGAACTGTCTTTAGTAAGACATTTGTGAAAACTTGCACTGGATCTAACACCCCCGAGTTAGTGGAAAAATTTTCATGACACTTGATGCTGATTCAGGCTTTTAGTAATTATTTTTTAAAACTAAATGTCTATTTGAAAATTCAATAAGCCACAAGGTTATATTGTAGGAGTTGCTGTTTATTTTAACAAAAAGTTAAATGTTTTCACTTTAAGACCAATTATCTCATATAATTTGTACACTGCACAGCTGGTGCCCTGGTGATATCTCTGTCCCTTTGATTACACAGCCTGACCTTGCTCCCCTCACACCCCCTGGTCCCTCATTATATCTGTGGGAATTTCAAACTACAGACTGAACACAATAAGGCTATTCTTGAATATACATTCCATTGTAATTTTTTGGTTAAAAGATTTTGATTTAAAAAACAAATAAGAAACTGTTTTTATAAGAGCAAGTAGGGAGGATTAATTTAATCTGCAAAGAAACTTCTCAAGATTTTATATGTAATACAGGCTCTACTTAATCTCCTCAGCAGTATTGTTAGCATTCTTGCCTTATGTTTGCTGCTATGACTTATTGGATTTAATATTAACTTGAGTCCAGTCTACTGTACATAACAATTCCAGGCATGCTTTCCAAGGTAATATACTCTAAATGAAATAATTTTCCATGTATTTCCAATATATTATCTTTTATTTTATTTAGAATTTTTGCTGTTATTGTATATTCTAATAATAAGATTGTCTTACACAGTACAAACTAAAAATAACTCCTTCATTTTTACAAAAATGGCATCCTAAAAAGTCTGAGTTTAATGATTTGAGATAGAGAATCTACTCCCAACACATGGACCCATTACAGTCAGGACTACTCAAAAACCTTTTCTTTCCTGAAAGTCTCTTTTATAGTCTTTGCAGACACATCTCTTTCTCTTTAATGGCCTGATCGCACAGTTCTGATGAAGTGTATTGAAAACAAGTTTTCACTCATATGCTTTTTTCTCCCTTATTCTCAGAATTTTGCACGTCTTTCTTTCCTTCTTATATCTTTCTTAATGCTCTCTGGGCACCATTCATGATTCTTATCAAGGGTTATTAATAATCTAGTCAGGTAGAATATTCTCTCTCTGACATAGTTGCCCTGTCCTTCAGGTTATGAACATTTCCTTTGTTCATGTGGTAATGACTTCTATCCCATCAGATAAAATATTCTTCATCAACACTGTAAACAACAAAAATTCATTAAAGAATGATTAAATTAATTGAGGCAGGTTTAAAGATATTGGCAATGTCAGACACGAGGTGAAAAGAAATGAAAAACAAATGTACTGGTTTTTATGGTGGTTTGTGTTTTTCTCCCAGCCTTTCTGAATTGAAGGGAGCTAAGCATGTGAGAAGTAAGCTGGGGATCCTGAATGAGAGTTGTTTCTGGAAGATGATGGCTTCAGCTCTTATGTTTAAGAGCATACAAAGCAGGCTGAGGACACTTGAAGAGAAGAGCTGAAAGTGTCAAATAAACTGAAGTATTGCTTCTGTTATCAGCTGAAGTCATGCCTCGTGCTTTCTGTATAAAATAGAATATACCAAATAATCTGAACTCTATGTTTTAAAATATTTTCATTTCTAGAGCAATGGGTAAAATATACCTAGTATTTTAGATTTGCAGCAAATAAATAACTCAGGTAATCCACTGTCAGAGTGGTTTGTAGATTTTTATAGGAACAGATCATACATTGGAGTCATAAAATGACTTTTGAAATAGGGAATTATTGTTTTATTCATTTTAAAATAATAAAAAATAAAGTTAGAAACTCAAGTTACACAATTTACAGATGTAACTTGATTTTATACATAAGGGATTTTATACATAAAGGATTTTATACATAAAGGATTTTGCTTTAGAATACTTTGTTGTTCAACAAACCTGTGTGTTTTCAGAAAATTAAAGCTTCTCCAAAACTATTCAAGTTGATCAGAGATTCAAAGATACTATTGAAGCTAATTGTAATCCCATTTCTCTGTAAATGTACAGGCGGTATCCTTGTCCTTACGATTTTCATATTTTATGCCAAGGTTTTGTGGAGTGAAATATTCCCACTGATGGCATTTCTCATCTTGCTGCAAGTGTTCATACCTGCACCAGGAGAAGCTGTACTCAGTTCACAGCAGTTTTCTCTATTCAGAAGTAAATACCTTTCATTGCTCTGCGTTCTTCCTTTGTGGTCAAACAGATTAAAGGACTTGAAGATGCATTCATCTGGTGCCTCATCCTCATGCATAGTTGTTCATATGTCTCAGGTGACTTTTTGTACAGCCCTTTCAGTCTGAAACATGAGGGACAGGATGGGCTGGCCCCTGGGGCGGCTGCTCCCCTGCCTGGGTGTAGCCAGAGCACCTATGTGCAGAACCAGAGGGGAGGTTGTGGTGCTGTACTTTAGGGCAGAGATGTAATACTCCCTGATGGGGCTCTGAATTCAGCAGGCTTTTGGGACATCTGGATGGGGTGGGTTGCAACTCTGTCATACTTTAAAGTCCATCACTTTGGAAGTTCAGCTGCAGCTCTGGCAGCATGACAACAAAACTAATCCTCCCTTGCTGTTTGGAGGCTGCAGACACTCGACTGCACGTGTCAGAGTTGTTGACAGGCAAAGCAGAGGGACTGTAGTGGAACAACACCCAGTACAATACCCACATCAGTAAAATCCCCCTAAACATTTGTATTGTCCCTGAAGGATAGAAGCAAAAATCATAAATTCTGTGGAAGACACATATCCATGTAGAGAGGTATGTGAGAAGAAAAGAGGTGAGAAAGAATATACCACAAAAATATTTCAAGCCTAGTATGCTTTTCCTGTGGATCAGATCATATCTGTGAAATGAAAAATACCAATCATGGTAAAGAAGACAAACAATAATTTAAAATTCCACTTAAATTCAGGGTAACTGGTTTTTAGTGGTTTGTTTGGTTTTTTCCCCACTCATGTACTAATTCAAGAGGGAAGTTTTCACTGCATTAGCAAGATCACAATTATTTTTTGGTACACCTTTCCCCCCACTGCTTATGATTTATATATTAATTTCTGTGATTACTAATACTATGTCTTATATAAGTAGGTCTCTATTAATTTTTTTGCTTTCAGCTTTTCGAAAATAATGTCCTGTTGATAATATTTGATCCCTGTAAAATGTGATTTAGTTCTTCAGTGCTCTTCTTGAAATCTCCATGTAAACATATACCTTAATACCATTTTCATGTAAAACTTCAGTGTAAGTTATTTCTGTTGCAAAGCCAACCCTTGATATGTAAATCTTATTTGTGAAGCATCTGTCCTTCATCTCTCAGGTATAGTTAAATATCACAGATCATCTTAAAAAAACCTAAGCTTTCCTTACCTAGTTTGTCATCAGAGAAGCTGCAATGCCATAGAGTTAGAGAGTCTTTGTGCTGCCTTTCAAAACTTAGGTATTGTCATAGTTAAATTGTCTTCCTTGATGGGTTATTATTCCTTTCATTGGATGGGTTATTATTCCTTTAGATGTAAATCTAAGCAGAAACTGAAAGGAATATAGTCTAGCTCCCACAATTATTCTTGGATACTTCATACTCTATAGAAATGAACACTGATGTTCTTTGTGGTGCTCCTACAGGGAAATAAGTACAATTAGGTCATCCAAGAGCAGTAGATGGACCATGACGTTACCTATTCAAACAGTAGCCTGTGTGTTGCCAGCAAATCCTGTCTGCACAACAAACCTACTGTTTTAGCAAGTTACACAAGAGATTTTGGCCTTAGGTTTTGTTTAAGGGTTTCCTTGTAATTTATGTGTATGAATATTTATAAAAAGGCCCAAAGAGATACAGGAAATGTACTGTAGAGATGCTCATTTTTAGAAGAGCACATTATTAACATTCTAATCCGCAGGAATAGTCCATGAATGACCTTGGTACATAGCCATACAGTGAGTGGCTAAAACAGCTAAGCAGAAGTGTTGTGTTCCTTACCAGGGAGGAGCTGCCTCCTTCTTTGGCTAAGAGGGAATACTAGGATGTAAATAAAACTAAAACTCAGTGGCACCAAACCACTGAAAGATTGGTGTGGACATTAAGGTCAGGGATTCTGGAAGAGACATTTTGGAAAATGGAGCTTGGGCAAGAAAATGCTATTAATGTGTAAAGCAGTATCATGCAAAGTCAAAGAATGTCTCAGGCTAATGCATGTCAAAGCAGCATTTTCTTCACCTTACTGCTGTCAAACTTCTGGTCTCCTCTCCCCCAGATTTCCACTAGAGAGAAAAAAATGTTTTTCAATCAGGATAGACACTGCCACTGCAGCTCCCCAACTGTGGCACTGCTGTGCTGTCCAGCTCTGATCTCATTTCAGTCAGGCACAGCTCTGCCCCTCCTTATCCATCAGCGCTTTTCACAGTCACTCAGTCTTGCCTGTTACTATGTTCCAGTCTCCCACTGCCCTAGGAGATGTGTGGTAGGCACAGGTGTCTGCTCCTCTGTCTTTCAGCAAAATTTCCATCAAACATCATTGTCAGGGACGGATAAGCTACCACCTGTCTGCAATGCACAGAGCTGCACCATGAGCCACAAGCCTGCAGATCTCTGTTGTGCTTTTCTGCCTGCTCTCACTGGGCTGCTGCTGTGTTAGGAGACCCTGTGTGTGGGCTGAGCCAGCACCTGAGGCTGGTGTCTCTGACATTGCTGGGACAGCTCTCCCCGATTGTGTCTCAGGGGTGGCCAGCTGGAGCTGGCCTGATGGATGCGCTTGTGAGAGCCCTACAGCTGACAGCAGCTGCTCACCCTTCTCTCTTGTTTCTCTACCCTTGATGTGTTTGGAGCAGCTGGTAGGGCTGCAGAGGGAACAGCTGCAGATTTGCCTTTTTCTTCCATCGGGCCTGACTGAGGGCATACTCACTAGGAGGACTGGAAGCAGTGCACCTTGAGTGCCCTCTCATTTTCTTGCCTTCACTTCTCTGACAGTCATCGTCACTGCTGCTAGCGCTGTCCTCTATCAACATTTCTTGGTATCCTTCTGATAAAAGAGGAAAAAAGAATTTTTGAGTCTCCAGGACATGATTGTATGAAAAAAATAGCTGGGGGAATACAATACAAACTACCTCAAAACAGAGAATAGCTAAAACCACCAACATTGGCTGTTTAAAAGCCAATGAACTTTAACAAGCCATATTTGGGGAGTAGGGCATTTCTTTTTCCACTGTGTAATGCGGGGAAAATCAAGAGAAAGAAAAAGGTCTGTGAAGAAGGTGGTAGCTTCCAGCTGTTCATCACTGGCTTATTTGTTGGAGAAGAGTAGTAGGATCTCTGTGTTTAACAGCTGAGACAATCTGGGTGCCCCTTGCTCCTTTCTTGCCTCTATTTCAAGGACAGCGATTTTGAACTCCTTGGTCTTTTCCCACTCACTGTTATTGTTTGCAACATGTCAGAGAGCATCTTGAGGAGCTGCAGGGCTCTCAGTTTACAGGTAGAGGATCAGGGGGAATCCAGGGGCTGCAGCTCCTCTGAGGAGCAATGTGAGGCAGCCATCATGGCCTGTAGTGGTGTGCTTGGCTATGCTGGCAACTTGGATGCTCACAACAGAGACCTTTTACCTCCTATATTAAAGTCATGGTCATACTGACTAATGTGAAGTTCTTTGACATTGGCTAACTACCTTTAACTTGCTTTTAGTTTCATATAATTGTAAATAGAAATATAACTTGCAAAGTAGGTTATAGTTTCAAATATTTATACCAAAATAAGGAGAAAACAACAAATAAGAGCAACACTAGCAAAAGAAAAATTAGCTATTAATTATTTTCTCCAAGAAGCTTAAATCTGAAACCCTCTCCTTCTTTCTATCCAGTTAATTTGCTGCAGATTTTCTGAGCTGCATTGTTAAGGACATACTTTTTTGCCTAATGTCTCTGCTTGTATTAATGTGATTGCAGCAACTTTCAGCTTTTTTTAGATGTTGGGTTGGTTTGTTTGTTTGTTTCTGCCGGGGTCACAGTCACATTTCCAATTCTTTGTGGTATATTAATGTCACTTATCCAGTTCCTCAATCCTCCTGAGATATGGTGTCCCTTTGGCACATCAGGAGCTGTCTTCCATATGCCCATCATCAGCACCTTAATGCAGTGTAGAAAATCTTCTCACCTTACTTGTCACCTCCAGGCTCACTGAAATAATCTGTATCTCCTGAATCATATTTTTCTATCATCTTTTATATAGATTATATGATTTCCTTAGTCTTTGAAAGACCCTGTTAACTTACTCTTGACCTATGTCAATTTTGAAGTATTCTAAATGTGGTTGTGCATTTTAGATTGAACCTCAGAAAATTGTCTATAACTTGTCTTCTGTATTATGTATCATATTCAAATCAAAAGGAGAAAAAGTTAGAAACATGCAATAAAAAAAATATTGCTGTCACAAATCATTTGAACTTTCCATATTATTGTTGGTGCCTATGTGTGCTAAGCCTTTATAGCTATTTTCATACATTCAAACTCGATTTTTGAAATTTGCTTCTGATGATTGAAGGCATCCTAATACAAAACTGTCCTTAGCAGATACTCTGAGTGTGTGTTACATTCATATACTATAATTATATTTAGCAGAAGCTGATATTTTTTAGCAGATGCAATTATTTTTCTCCTTAAAACATACAGAACTTATTAATACTATGCCAACTAAATGTTTGATATACATAGATGGAATATCCATAAGGATTGATAGTAAAAGGTGCTGATCAACTCTTGACTTCAGCAAAGGCGGCAAAAGGCTGGATCTAGATTTGGTGAAAAAAAATCCCACGAATTTCTCTAGTCAAATCAACATTACCTACTGCTATGTTGTCCTTAAATATGACAGAAATATGTTGGTAATGATAAGGAATAGTGGTTTTGAAATGACAAAGATACTGAGAAATGGAGAAATGCACAGTCTCCAGTTAACACCAACTGTAACAGGAGCATTTGGGAGATGTTAAGCAAATTAGTCTTGGTGTGCTATGCATAATTGCTAATTATTTTTTCCAAGTTGTTATTTTATGTAATTTTCCAATAATCTTAGGTCATTTGCCAATAATCTTAGGTCATTCGCTTTAAAGTGTTTCACTTTGCGTGCTTGAAAGGCAGTGACAGAACCCCTGCTGATTTTGAGGTTAAAATCTAAGAATCAAAGAGTGGTTTATAGTCAGCACCAACTTGTGTGGCTTGGTCTTTTAAGAATTTAAAGCCTAGAAGTAGCAATCCATGGAGATTTCAGCAGAAGGTATTTTGGCTAATGGGTGAAGGAAATAATTTCTTGTGCAGTTTTGCCCTCTGCCAGGATAGCAAGGTGCTGAGTACTTCTTTTCTTTCTGAAGGAAAACTCTGCTATAAATGAAAGCAAAAAAATCCACTCAAACTAAAAAAACCTGATAAATTGGTTGGAAAAACTTGAGTTACCCTGCTGGATAATTCTTCTTTATAGATGCGTTTTATCCGATTATACTTGTGCATTTTTCTTACTTTCTCGTGTGTCCTTTGCTGTTAGAAATTAAAGGTAATCACTATTGTATTTTCAAGAAAACAAAATTAAAATAATAACTACTTTTGTAATGCAGTGTTTTATTAAAAGAGTAAATTCATTTGAGAGCAAAGAAATATATAATCTGTTTTATGAGCAGCCAGCCATTGGAGTAAAAAGTGAATGTATAAGTTCCACGGGTTTTCGGATCATGGGGAATGAAATTTGCAAAAAGTATATTATAAAATAGGAAAACTGGGTTCCAGCTATCTGAATTTTAACAAAATTCAGCTCATATGCTGATGGTTATTGATGCTCTAGGGATATGTGCAGTAACTGTACAAAGGTGCCTTATTCTTTACTGAGTCATGTGTAAACCAGCTGTTTGCTGACTTGGTGACCTTTGCCTGTATTCATGTTTGTACAAAACACAAGATCTTACCTGAATATTTAATTTATTTCTGTTTAAAGGAAGTGATTATCAAACATCTTGTGTTTATTGATTAATCCTCAGTGCTCTTGACATCATTCATAGTCTATGTTTGGGGAATCCTCCCTTTTATTTCTCTTGATCAGTGGCATCTCAGCTGTGAACTGTCCACTGCTCACATGGAAGAAGTTATTTTCCACCATCTTTCTGACTGCCTTTGCAACTTGCCTCACTAAATGCTCTTTTGTGACCTCAGATAATGTTACTAAAATGATATAGATTTACTGCTTTTCTTACTGTTGCTTGGACATCTCTATAAATCAATGCCTTTAACAGTTACCTTACTGTTGCTTCCTTGCTTCTCCATATATTTTTTTCTCATTCCCCCTTTCTTTCCAATGCAGCTGCCTAATTCTTGTTCACTTCTTATCTATTCTTTGTTAATTTGAGAATGAGATGTAATTCAATTATGTTCAAGCAGAGTGCAGTAAATTCTTCATCTCTCACTTGTGCAGAGTGCAGTAAATTCTGCACGCCTCTCTTGTTCAGAGAGCTTATGGACTTGTCCATATCATCTTCAAGAAATATAATGTTATCTTAAGTCATGTCAAAAGTTCTTACCATCATACCCTTTGATTTGATTATTGTTCTTTTCAAGTTGGACTCTCACCTGGTCTTTGTGGTCAGAATGATGAACTCTGCTTGTTGAGATGGACAAAAAAACAAGAGGAAATAAGTAAATGTGTACATTAGAAACTGAAGAAGTTGCAGAAACAGAGACCATCCCAGCTGCATGTTGCTACACTGTGCACATATGGCACCCCAGTCAGTTTAACAAAAGTGTGGTTTTAGAGGTGCATACCTTGCACCTCTTCCCTCCCATTTTCTCTGTGCTTCATAAGAAAACATTGTAAGACAAATATACATTAACAACCTGCTCTGAGTTACCTGAAGAATGAAGTACAGAAAGGCTGAGGAAAAGAAGTGCTATTGTATTTAGTGTGAGATAAAATGTACACATTATGAGAAATGAGAAAATAAGACGTGTGGCTTTTCTTGCCTAGGTTTAGTCCTTGCTCTTCAGACTGTTTTTTAAATAATTTAATAGTGTTGCATTTTGCTTACAGTATCTATACTGAAACCATTATTTACATTATAATTGTCAGCACAGTAATTGTCAGTCATCCAATAATCCTTTTGTAGCTACAGAACTCCCCTTAGTATCTTTTAATTTCAGTTTTAACTTAAATTCATTCTGTTCTTGGTCTATAGCAGTTGCATATGGTAAATGAGGTTTTGTTTTGGTAGGTTTTTTGAATGTCATGGTTGACTAATTTAAAATACTGTCACGTCACCACCCCTTACAAATCTTCAACATCTTTTTCTATTTTTTTTTCCTATTTGTGACACTAAGTATTAGAGTGATTTCTAAAATTTTTTAAATTGCTACCCTGTCCTCTATGCTATCCTACTGTCCCAGAAGAGTCTGATTCTATCACTTACTTCTTTGGCTTTTGCAGCTGTCCAAGTTAATTTTTTCCTAACATAGGAATGTATTCTATCTCGAGGACTCCTTCCGCAGTCCTTCCAAGTTTTCCCTAATTATACATCAAGATTTATGCTGTAGTACAATTTTCTCTGATAGAGGATACAATTCCTCTGGTCTACTCTTGACTATTTGTGCATCTAATAGTATAGTCATTATTTGTCTCCTGGTTTTAAAATGAACAAATCAATTAGAAAAGAAAAAAATTAGGGATGCAATACAGGGTCATAACATTTGCTAATTCTTAAGAGGATAGCAGTACATTTTTCATGTTGAAGTAAATTAATCTTCTTGCCTCTTTCCTGAATATTCTAAAATTCAAAAAAATCGATCATACAATAACTTTTTACATGGAAATTCATGAATTTTTTTTCATTTTTTTCTTATGTCTGGGCATTGTGAAGCTGTTGGGTTTTTCTGCTTAACATTTTAACATGTCTTGGTGGTGTCTTTTCAGTCTCATAAGGGCTTTGCGTATAAAATGTCTACAGCTTCTTTCTGTAGCAGACTTTCATCCAATCTTTTAAGAAATCTAATTTAAAAAAGCATATTCACACATTGTAATGAAGAAGTTAATTATCAAGTCACTAGTGGTGCCAAACATAAGCCTTACCATATATGAGAATATTGGGATTTCTTCTATTTGGCCTTGTTATTACCTCTGTTTTAGGCTCTCCCACAACAAGTGAGAGCTTCTTCATCTCATCCAGTTAAGGGGTTTCTAGATAGACCTACTCCTAACCTAAAGAACCTGTCATTTTGGGTGTGGCAGGAACTGAGTAATACTTTCAAATGGAAAATTCCATAGGTAATTTTTCAAACTTTGTCAGTAGTGGGCAATAATATCCTGTGAGTTTAACTTGCTGTTTTCAGTACATTAAAGTATAAGTACATTTCAGTACATTAAAGAATAATTGCAGATTAGTCCACCCATATGTATTCAATTACAACAGTATATAAGGAAGAAGAAAAAGGAATTTTTTTCACTTTTCTCAGTCTCTAGGTAGAAGAATGCCAGCTCTAGGTAGAAGGTTGCCAGCTTTCTAAAAAATCAAGGCATTTCCATTGAAAGGGGAAAACAAGGAAAGGGTACAAAAGTTGGAGGAAGGGAAGAGAAAACAAAAAGTCATCTGGCAACCACACTGAGTGATTGATTGTGATTAGACATGATTTGTTGCTGCAATCTCTGGAGCACACCTCACATCCATCTGACATGCAAATTAATATAAAAATTTCTTTGGAGAAACTGCTGTGTTTTGTTTTCTTTGACTCTATAGAGAAAATTAGTACAGAGTCCTTCTTGCTAAGTATCTACATCTGCTAGGGCTCATCCCAGCTTCCTGATAAAGCATACAGCTACCAGATGTTATCTGAAGAGTGAGTGGCTTGTTGGCAGCTGGATAGAATGGCCAAGGTTTGATTGCTAAGCAGTATCACTTATCAAAACATATGAGCCATGTCAATGTTACTCTGCATTCCACTTTTTTGTCTGCAGTCTTAAACCCATAAGTAGTGCAATGAAGTTGTAACGTCTGAAGGAATATTACAAGCTTTGCTGCACTGAGCAAAAATGGCATAAATGGGGAGCATCTGTCACATATTTAAAACCAGTAGTCACGGTGTTTTTCTCATTATTTAAATTGTTTTTGGATAGTTCTGCATACCTCTACCAAATCTTTCAGTTATATGTGAATTGCAAAATACTAAGATGATAAAATTATTAAATGTTCAGTTGTTTGTGACACCAGGAGACACTGGAAGAGTAACAAGATATTTACATGACATGAGTACAATGCAGTGTGTCAGTTCTTGACAGCAGAACCTTATTTTAAAATGTTCTTGTTTGCTAGGTTGTTTTAGGAAGCACTTCATAGGTGCATTTCTAAGTCAACATCTGAGCCTTGGAAACTGAGATATGAAAGCAGTGTCTGCTCTGACATGGTGATCCCTAGATGGGTGTTTATCCTAAGAAATAGAACTATCCTAGTGATGGCTGACCTGTTTCAAGGTTCTCTTTAAATAACTGTAATTTCATTGAATGCTGAATAATTATAAAGAATGAAATTGGCTGTTTTCTCTATATAGAGAGAAGTGGCAAAGAATTATTCCAGAAGAGCAAAATATATCTTGTTTTCTGACCTTGATTCTATTTTATCTATATTTTTTCTGAGCTGGACAAAATCAAATACATTTTTTTCTATTACCAGATTTAACACCATCTCAATCTTTGTCCCCAGTTCAAGAACATTTGTGGCTTTTGGCAGACTTAAACACTGGTGTAGTCGTTAGAGAACCAGTGCATCTGTGACTGAAAACCTGCCAATGTTACCATTACTTTAGAGAAGGTAGGTTTACAGTGCCCTCAGAGCCAGTCTAGGTATAATTCCATAGTTTATATGGTCAGATTGTAAATGTCGTTTATATATTTTTCTCTTTTGAATTTTTGCTAAGAGTTCAATCAGGAGAGAATACCTAACATGGCTGATATCCCTTTCTTGTGATTAAGCAAATTGTACAATCTATTTTGTAAAATCACTGACTATGAAGTATTCCCTCCTTCAGAGTAATTCCAAAAAACTGAGTCTTTCTCTTTTATTCTTACACTTAAAGTCTTTGTTTATGGCATGGACAGCCCATCACCATTGTGGTTTCTTCTCTGTTCTTCCTCCACAGCCTAGCAAAAGATTGCACTGGAAAAAATGTCTTTCCAGCAGGCAAAACAGATTTTGGCTTCTTAAGTATTCCTGTTGTGGCTTCCTTTTACCTCAAGTTTAGCTGCCACTTCTCCAGAAGGCTCATCCAGTCTCTGCACTTGCACTTACCTGTTCTTGATGCTGCCCTTCAATATGTCAGAACTTCCTGCTGATAGCATATTAATATTCATTGCTTTCCATGTTTTCTTTCCATTTATACTTTCACTTATTTTTCAAATCCCAATAATGAAAATTACCCACATAATAAAACTAAATTAAAAAGAAAAAAAGAAAAGTATTCTAAAATAAAAGGCCTGTTGAGGCTGCCATCTGCCAGGTGCCACCTCTTGAAAAGTTTGTGCCTTTTTTTCCATTCATCTAGGAGCTGTTATTCATACTTGAGCAACTGGGCACATATTTTTGGCATACAGTCTCCTGGAGAATGGGAAAGTGAGCAGTGCCCTGCTGCAGGTGGCTATGTGCAGCTCATGGACATTAGCTCAACAATCCAGCTGAAGGGCACAGACCCAAGCTGTGCTGTAGCAGTGCAACAGCACTGCTTTGTTAAACAGTCCCACATTCTCCCCTGATGGCATGGACCAGTGCAGGCTAGGAAAGAAATCTGAGCATATAGAGAACAGCACTGTTCCCAGTTTGTCTCATGCAAATATCAAGTCAACAGCTTGCTGCATTCAAAAGTCTGTCCCATGCCTTAATCCTCTCTGTAAAGGATGTAGAACCATAGAACATTTTCAGTTGAAAGTGACCTTAAAGATCGTCTAGTCCAACCCTATTCTGTAATGAGTAATGTCACCTTCTACTCGATCAGGTTGCTCAGAGCTCTGGCCAGCCTAACCTTGAATGTTTCCAGGGTTGGGGGTCTCATAAGGGTAGAGGGGAGGGGCAGGATCACCTCCCTTGAACTGCCATATTTCTTTTGATGCAGCCCAGGACACAGTTGGCTTTCTGGGCTGCAAGTACACGTTGCTGGCTCACATCCAGATTTCATCAGTAGCTCCCAGTCCTTCTCAGCAGGGCTGCTCCCAATCCCTTCTTCCCTCAGATTGTATTGATACTGGGGGCTGCCCCAACCCAGGTGCAAGGCCCTGCACTCAGAGTGGTTGAATTTTCTCTCTCATTCCTTGAAGGATGGAGGATGTAGTCTAGCTTGTCACATAAATGCTATCAACTTCCGCCATCCAAAATTTTTAATTGGCAATTCAATACATAATCACATATATTGCAATCTAAAATGAGACAGTTCCAAATACTTTTTTTCACATTCTGTTCAAGCCAAAATCAGGTACATTTTTTTCCTCTTATGTCTTTCTGATGAAAAGCATTGCTTGTCCATTTCTCTCATTCACCAGTGTTTACCGAGGTGCTCCTGGTTTTAACCAGTGTGGGATGGTGAAGCACGATGTTATTAGACCCAGCAGTCTGCTAGCTTGACACTACCACCAGAGATGAACTTGTCAGGAATGTCTCCACCAAAAAGTATTGCTCAAAGGCCTTTTTTCAGATTACTTGACACTTGCTCATGAACTATGACTAGCATTGCCTCCTAAAACACTCTGTATGTTTATTTTATAAGCCATATGGCCCAAACTGGCCTAGTGTTGTATAGGTGTGAAAGACAGTCTGGATAGATTTAATTACTTTGGACTTCTGAGTTTTACAGTAAAAAAGTTTCCATGGTAATGTAATTACTGTTTTGTGCTTTATATATTTTATCCTTTTGTCCCTCTGGTTATTTCTTGATTTTTTTCACTTTCTTCTGGAAAACGGTATTTTCAGGAAGAAAATCAAAACACCTAAATAATTAGTTCTGCAAAAGAATTGCTGTGCATATTTAACTTAAAACCAGATGTGAAATATGTGGCTGTTAGGAGCTGAGAGATTTCACCTAAGGGTTTTGCTAATGGATCACTGGAAGCCTATGAATATATATCTTTCTGCTCTTGTGGGAACTTTGCAGAATAGTTAATAGAATCTGAATTAGTGATCCTCACTAATTAGTTAGACCCTTTTCCTTTGTAGTCTTTTTAACACTTTGTAGCTGTTAAAAATGTTATGTATACAAAATAGTAGGTGAAAGCCCTTTCAGATGAATAAAAGATTTAAATATAGCTGGGCTATCAGTTTTCCTTTACAAGAGCTCTCACTCAGTGAAATGTTGATGATGCATGGTAAGCAAATAGAAGGTTTCACTGAGTACAGTTTTCTTAAATTATTTTTTGAT
Source organism: Anthoscopus minutus (assembly GCA_013399455.1). Taxonomy (NCBI): domain Eukaryota; kingdom Metazoa; phylum Chordata; class Aves; order Passeriformes; family Paridae; genus Anthoscopus; species Anthoscopus minutus. The sequence goes on along the minus strand of VWYI01020838.1, from coordinate 141,621 downwards.
ACTGTAAAAATATTTTACTGCAGTTCAGCTGGAGGCTTCTCACAGAGGTAGTAACCAAATTCATGGGTAACTGTTCCTGGCAAAGTAATGCAGGAATTGTTCTCAGAGGATGCTGCAGCCTGAGTGTTTAAAATACAATGCAGGTCTGCCTTTTGTGTGCCCTTAATCTGAAACCGGGTAATGCGTCAGTGTACATTGACTTGTTATTCTACAGTGTGATAAATAATTGTTCATAGTAATGCATTTTCTTAGGCTTTTTGTCTTACAATCAGTGATTTAAATGTCATTAGATAACATGAGCATAATCATGATATAAACCATGCAGAGCTTGCAGGTTTTGTCTCCTGACATAAACATTCCATCTGTGAAAAAGATGCAATGTTAATACAAAGAAATGATAGAACAGGAACATATCAAGGAATGTACACACAAGCATGTTTTTAGCTCAATGTAAATTAATCCATGCATAAACCATGAGAGCCTGAAGATGGCTGTAAGCTCTATCCTGATTTTTACCTTATAATATACTGAAAAATGATCTGTGATGCTAAAAGATGGTTATTTTTGGCAACCTATATCAATTTCCTATTCACACAGCAACTGGTGGCAACTAAAAATAATCCTGGTTTAGTACTAGCTAAAAATCTGGTTGCATTTGGCACACGAACAACATGCACAAATAAAATTTAAGATCCCCTGTTCTGCTATTTCATTTGAGCCCACTCATCAAGCTTAGTTTGCTGCCATTTGAAAGCTATTGAAAAGCCATTAACTGGCAGGACTGTGAAAGCCGCAGTGCAGCAGCACACCTCAGTGCTGGAAGAATGTGGCTGCAAGTGCACACCAATTAAATCTTGCTATTCCTGGGGATGTGGGATTAGGAGCAGTGTCAATCAATTGTGCTACAATAGCACGTGCAGCAGTCATGGTTCAAGACGCACAGACGTTTATCGTAACTCCAGCAGCCGGGTGAGGGTGACTTGGAAGCCTCTGCAAGATCCTGGAACAGAACCTACGCTAAATAATGTATTCTGAGGTGTACTGGATACCTGAGGAAGGGCTTTAAATAATGCATTTTCTGGGCATGACAGTTGTAGCAGAAGAGAATGCTGAAACCTGTAGCAAGACTACAGCCTGAGATGAAAGAATGTCTCATTACCATTTTATCAAATGCTGTAAGTAACAAAATGGTTATATTGCTTTTTAAACTGTCTTTTTATTTTCTGAGGTGTGTCTTTTCATTACATATGCAAAAAGTCGAAGGCAGATGCTGCATGATGTCAACATAGTAGTGGGGAAGGGGAGTTGTTACTTTGCATGTGAATATATAGGCAGAGCCCAGTGTTTCTTTCTCTCGTCTCTTCAGAGGTAACTTCATTGTGTGTGCAATAATGCTCTCATTCTGAACTTCATAATCAGCTTTTAAAACTTTTGTTTAAATTAATCACCGAAGAATGTAGTGTCCGAAAAGAAGAAACGTCATTGACAGCATTATGTTAAGGACGCCTTTAAGGACAACCTTGGAACATGGCTCTCACACTTTGCAAGGGTATATAAATGAGAATAGCTTTATAATTATGAGCCCAGCTCATCATTTACTGTAGATCAAATGCTTGTACCCTCTCTTTATCAGAATATTTAGCTATTTGATGTGACAAACTTGAAAAAATAATAATGAACTTTTAACCTTGAATAATGCAAGAATGCCTCCTTAAAGACATCCCGAAATTGAGATCTATGCTAAATGTATTTGATTCATTGCAGAGGAAATTCCTAACAGCATTTTATTTTTTTCGAGGTTGCTTGTCTTCCTAGCTGCACATTTTTCAATCTTTTATGATTTGCCTTTGAAAGCATGCAGGGTCTGAGTGGAAATTGCTGGGTTTATATCAGAGGAATGAATTATTCTTTAAATACTTGTTTTGGACAGCCAGCAGTAGTTCAATAGCCATAGATATGTTTTACTGAACAACTTAGAAAACTTCAGACTTTAGTGATTATGGCAGTTTTTGCATGTAAAATAGCAGAGTGCTGTAAAAGGATTTCTCTCCAGATCATGGTCTTTGATGACTTTAGTGTACCAAGGACATTTTGAAACTATTTTTTAAATACTGCGTTATAGTTAACAAACAAGTAATATGGTTCTTTGTTGTCTTAATATGGAATTAAGGTGCCCTAGAAGTATTTTAGTAATTCAAGTAAAAATATTTATATGGGTTTCCTCCTTTCTGGATTCAATGGGACTGGTGTATGGACTGCTTTTAATACTAGTGGGAGTTACAATTCTGTTCATGTGGAGAAGCACAGATTAGTTTTACTGCACAGTTTTAAAGGTGCATTTGAGGAATAAATCTCTGAGCTTGTATTAAGATTTGATAAATGCAAATGAGGAATTTCCAATATAATTATCTTGAAGATGTCAAAAAAGTATTGTTTGGTCTTTATTCACTTTAAAATTACTCTTACAATGAAATTGTAGCAAATCTAGAAAGGGGTGTGATTGTCAATAGCATATTAAATAAGTATTCAGTGAAATTATAGGAAAGATTTGAGGATGACCCTGAGGTTCTTCTGTTAAAAGGAAGCAAATGATGACTAATTGGGATGTGCATTGCATTGATTGCAGAGATGAAGGACTAAAACACAGCAGAAGGAAAGGTGAATGTACATCATTAATTTTGTCAATATTTGTTTCCTGTCTTTCAGATTTGGAATTTTGATTAGTGATTTCTCAGCAAATTGGCGTGTTTTACCACACAGCTCTTTCTTTCCAACAGATGCTGGCTGGAGCCAGTTTTTTTCACTGCCTGTGCTTCTCAGAATGGGCAAAAGTATTTCCATTTCCACCTGCAATTGGTGACGGGGAAGCATTTCCACTGAGATGCTCCCCTGAGCATTATTATTTGACTTTATGTGCCAATATGTTGCAGATATTTGTGTTTGGCAGACAGTTGGGATCAAAGA
>VWYI01020838.1:124108-138628 GCA_013399455.1 Anthoscopus minutus | reverse complement strand
TCAAAGATGGGCCAGGGCTGCATGCGCAATTGCAGCACCAGGAGTGTGCTGAGATGTGCTGAGAGCAGCTGAATCTCACAGTGGTTGGAACGTGACTCTTCACACCCCACTTTGCTTTTAATTCATTTCTGTATCAGAAAGAAAAGACACTGATCTAGAGGAAGCACGATGGCAAAGCCCTGTCTCTTGGACTACTTTGGGTAGAGAGAAAATTTCTAAAAGGCACAAAATAATGACATGTAATGTTTTATGAACTGTACATAGCACCTGGCTTTTGCATGTGTTTGCATTTTGGTTTTCTAACCTTTGTCAGAGTAGGGTGTGGAAATCTGAGCTAAGAAGGGCTACAGATATTCTCCGATGATGTTAGTACAATTTTAACAATATTCTTTCCTTTTGTTTCATGGCATTACTCCCATTAGAAGGTTCTGAAAATCAGATACACTTCACCATATAAGTCACCATCTTGTCATAAGATCCTTCAGGCTGGAAAGATGTAACTCTGAAAGCTCTCCAGTCCACATATGACAGACTCATAAAATCATTAATGTTGGATAAGACCTTTAAGATCATGGAGTCCAACCATTATCCTAACACTGCAATATCCAGCATAAACCACAGCCCCAAGCACCATATCTACACATTTTTTTAACAGTTCCAGAGATTACAATTCAGCCAGTTCTCTGGGTAGACTGTTCCAGTGTTGACCACACTTCCAGTAAAGTAGTTTTTCCTAATATCCAGTCTAAACCTCCTCTGGCACAAATTGAGGCCATTCCTACTTGTCCTATCTGTTACCTGGGAGAAGAGACTCACTACATCCTCCTTTAAGACAATTGCAGAGAGTGATAAAGTGTCTTCTCAGCCTCTTTTTCTTCAAGTTAAACAACCTCAGCTCCCTCAGCTGCTCCTCACAAGTCTTGTGCTCCTGACCCTTCTCCAGCTCTGTTGCCATTCTCTGGATACTCCCTCCTGCTCTGACCAGTGGTAGCTGTGTGGTCAAACCAGATTTGCTGGGACCATGCCCAGAGAGGTCTTTCATCCCAGTAATACTCTGGAATTGTGCCTGCTGCAGCCATCATGTTGTCTTTAGCTGGCACCTGCAGCATTTAGCACACAAGCCGAATGTGTGTCTGCCTGTTGGAGCAGCTCATGTTGTCACTTCTCGTGCCCATCTCCTTTTTGCAGCCAAGTATTGCTGCTGCTCAAAGCTGTCCCTGGCTGTGCTGGTAGCTTATCCTTGGCAATCTGTGAGTGTGAGTATTTCAGAAAAGAGAACAGTGGTTTGTAGGAGAGTATCACATATTATCTGCCAGCTGATGGGTACCATTTTATCTTGATGATTTGTGTGACAGATTGAACAAATGAATGTAATTTTGCAAATTAGGCAGCACCTTGCTGCTGACTTCTGTCCCTTGTATATCTAGTTATGATATAAATATCATCATTTACATGGCTGTGGTTTTCTACTACTATCATTTATGGCAGTAGTTTTCTACCTTTGCTCTGGACTTCCTCTGAAGGATCTGCAAAGGTAACTAAGAAAAACAGTACTTTAGCAAGGAGGATTAAGTTTGTTACTCCAGAGTCTGATTTCTGCTGTACATGCTGTAGAGGTGCATAAGTGCAAACAGAATGAAAACCTTGCTAGAAGGAGTAATAGTCATGCCTGGTGGAAGTCCAAGCCAAATGAATTTATCCAAATATTAGGGTCATAAAATCTGAACATTAGCCTCTACTTTCTGGTTTATCTGTTTCAAGTTCCTTTAAATCCTTTGTATGAATTAAAATCCACTGAACTGTGCTATGTTACAGCCTGATACCTACAGTGATCTGGGATGAAAATAGTAATTAGATGTTTATTGATAAATTTAATTCAGGGTTTGAAACAAGATATAAAATAAACACAATAATTTTCTTCAATATCTATCCCTTATTACCCTCAAGACCTGATTACATGGCAAGGATTGTCCACGAAGTGGTAGCTCTATGTGAACCTTATGGAGCTTGGAAAGGGTTGGGGAAAAATGTGATATGATACATTAGTTTCAGTTTTCAGAGGATGGAGACTTGAACTTGATTCTCCCATGGATGAAGAAGTAGCTCTGGGGGTGAAACACGTGATACCTTCGTGTCAGCTTTCTTACTCTGAGACAGCCTGTGTTTGAAACTTTTATCTGTGTCTCAGTAGAGTGAGTTACTGTAGTTTAGACCAAATAAGAAGAGAAGAGGAGCCTGAAAAGAAAAATTGGAGACCTGTAGTTGATCAGTGACACAGGAACCCTTTTTACCTCTGTGGCAGCATGTGCAGGATGTGTGATGACCCAAGTAACAGTGACACATACATATTCTGTCACACTGGATGGTTAAAGACACAAGAGAACTAACAAATATTTTGATGAGCAGGATTTCTTCTTTTCCAGGGTTAGGAAGGGGGTGGTAATAATTTATTTATTGTATATTCTGGTGTCTCAGAGAATTCTCACATCTTGGACATGTCCTCTGGCTCCAATGAGGAGCTCAAGGGACAAAATAGTGAAAATATATAGGTAGTGGAAATGAGAGCTGTAAACAGAAGCAGGATGTGTGTGACAGTCCTTATTCAACATCTATCCCATTTATTTAGGTTGATAGTTCTTGATAGTGTCTGCTAACTCTCATGTCATGGTTTATTTCTGCAATAACAGAGCTAAGTACACCATGGCTGCAGGGAAAAATTCCTTTTCCTTGTACATACTTATAACACTGTGACCTGTGGCACGAGGTTAAGGTTGTTACTGAAATGAGATGCTTAGTATGACTGAGTGATCCTGCCTGCTGGAAATGAAACTGGGAGGCAGAGTCAGGAGTCATCTGCCCTGGGAATGCTGAAAGAGCAGGAGGAGTGCCTCTGTGAAATGAACCACTGCTTGGGAGTTTTAAGGTCCTGTGAAGGCACATAAAGCAAGTCTGGGGGAGTAAAGAGATTTTGTGGAAATTGCAGTCATCCACCAATTATTTTTGTCATTATTTTGTTTGCCACTGTAAAAAATCTGTCAGTAAAGAGAAGAATCAGAACTTTCTGTAGAAAACTTTACTGAGAGCTTGTAAGGAATTCCTTATAATTTTCATATTTGGATTGCTTTTTTCCTCTAATATAGTTATTCTGAATACAGCAAAGAAATATAGCCACCCTAAAAATCAAATGAAAGAAGATTATAAAGGTCAAAGTACCATATTTTCTCACCATATTGGCACAGTACATGTGAAGCTTCAGATTCCAATATTACATTTTTTGAGAAAATTGCTGCAAGAACAGAAAGATGGAAAAAACCCCAAACACTAAGCCAACAACACAACCCTCCCAGTCTCTTTATTTCCATTTATGAAATTGTAGCAATATAGCAACTTTTCAATCCTGAAGTAGCTTCTCGCTCCAAATAATCACATTTATTTATTTTTCTTGTTTCATACAAATAAATATACTGCATCATGGTGAATTTTGCAGTTTCTAAGTTTTAATACCAAAAAGAAAATGTTTTTAGATAATTCAATTAACACCTGAGTCAAAATTGTGACAATATAAACACGATTATTTTAAAGCAAGTGAAATTTGAGATGGAACTAATTCTAATTTATTCTTAAACAAATGAAAATAATGAAGTCAGCAAAAGCTTAGTTTGATTTGGAACAAATAAAATTGTCCTTATGCAAGATTTTTAATGTATCATAAAGGAACACCACCAATTAAAGAAAAATGCTGTTTGTTTATTACAAGAGGTATTTTGTATTTGTTTATTACAAGAGGTACTCTCCACTTGAACAAATGCCTTCAGTGAAAACAACAGCAATTTAAGACCTACTAAGAGAAATCTGTAAATTTTGACTACTGCACATCCCTTCAGCCAGCAGGTGGGTCAGTGTGGTATCACTGGCAGAAACACAAGTGCAAGTGCAAGTAGTATGGCCAGAACTTTCCTTCCAGTGCCATTCCTGTACACTGAAAGACAACAGCCCCTGACAACTTCCCCCATCTCTAAGGTGATTCGGAGTCCTAAGTCCCTGACTTAGTCCACTTTAAATCTTTTTGATGTAAGAATGGGACCTGGCAAGGAGTGTAAACAGGAGGGTGCCACACACTGTGGAAGAGACATTGGTCATTTTATTACTAGCTTTTCATCCAGCTAGAATACAAATGTTCCTGTTGGAAGTGTACTTTCTTTCATTTCATAGTTGATTTTAAAACAAAAAATGTTATTCTTGGAAAAAAGAGAAAGATAAAATCTGATCTCTTTTGCTGTAAATCCTACTGTGAATGTCTCTTTCTGCAGCATGACATTTCAGAGGAGATGGAAGCAGTATTCAGAGCACAGATAAGCAGTAGATCTGGGCCATACCACCTCAGGTTGGTGGACTCCTGCTGTGGTCCCATTTGGTGCAAATCCTGTTATGAAGTGCAACATATAAAATATATATGGGGCCTTGTAAAGGCATCTGCAGAAAATAGAGCAATGTATTAAGGTCATGCTTGAAAGTTAATTGATACCTTTAAATGTGATCCCTTTCCTATAAAAGGAACCAAAGCTTTCTCCTGTGAAAAGTTTTGTAGCTGTTGACATCTAAACTGAGAAAGGAGGGGAAACAAGCATATAGGAATTTCCTCTGTTTTTCTCTCCTTTTGGGAAGAATAGTATTTTTGTCTTTAGGTAGCTGATTGCAGGAGGCTCTAATAAAAATGTTAGAACAATGTATTCTTTACTCAACAATCATTTTAGGCGAAAGGAGAGACATTTTATATTCAGATGGCACATGAATTGAACAGCTTGTTTTTCAGATGCTTTCCTTTCAACAGAATTATTTGATTCTGTTAGCTGCAGTACTAATGTTAGTTGCAGAAGTAGTATGTGTAAATCGTATAGACATAGTTGTGAAAAGTAAAGCTTTTAAGGCAAACGAAATTAGTTAATTCCTCTTAATCAGCAATTAATGTATAGATTTATTTTGTCTGGGAGTGACGTTTTTCTTTCTTGTGAACAGTAATGTCAGAGTAAAAATAAGCAATAATAATTTCTTTTTGATTTCTACTTCAGTAGACTTCTGTAAAACTCTTTTATGGTCATTCAGTTATTTCTACAGTAAAGGTCTTGAAGATTTGCGTAGGCGAGGAGTCCATCCTTTGGCACTCTGCTTTTTTTCAGTTGGTCAAATGAGATCAAGCTGTTCAGTTTCCTCTTCCTTATCCTCTTCCTCTTCCTCTTCCCCCTCCCTTCCCCCTCCTCCTTCTCCTCCTCATCCTCCTTCCCCTTCCCCTTCCTCTTCCATTTCCCCTTTCCCTTCCCCTTCCCCTTCTCCTTCCTCTTCCCTTCCTCTTCTCCTTCCTCCTGTTCCTGTTCCTGTTCCTCTTCCTCTTCCTCTTCCTCTTCCTCCTCCTCTTTTCTGAATTATCAACCATAATTCTACATTTTAATTTAACCCAGGCAGGATTTCTGTACGTGTTCACAATCAAATGTTATCATGCTGATCTTCACTTGTTTCCATGCCTGTACAGCTGTTCTATAGTACTGTATGGCCACAAGTGCAGTGCTTGATGGTGGATGTGGAAGGTGACCTTAGAGATTGTTGCAAACACTGTTGTCAGGAAAGCCACTAAACCTGCTTTCATTTTCACTTGCCCATGAAGATCCAGCTTACACAAGCAATCATCTTTGCTCTTCTAGCCTTAGTCAGGCATACCTAGAACATACCCTATAATTACCCTACCAGTGCAAGGGAGAGATGCCTTTCAGATACTGGTGGTGTGGTTTTACATGCCAGAAATTGTCATGGGTTGGTTCTTCACTTTACTGAGGGGTTCTCTTTCCAGAGCTTTACGGGGCCATTTGGAGATTTCAGAACTGAGTGAAGGAGCTGAGCTGAGTGTCAGAAACATACAGCTGCTGTGCCTGTGTTGTTGCTGTTGTGTGGCAGCTCACCCAGTATACCAAACAAGGAATCTTGTGATGTTACCTGTTAGTCTCATCCATATGCGTTATTTTTGTCTTAGTACTTTGCCTAAATTTGCACTATATTAAATTCATTTTCTTGTTCCATGTTCTCTTCATTTTTATGGTATATAACCTTTCTTTTTCCCTTTCACTCTTTGAATTTCTGTTAACTTTTCTCTCTTTAGTCACTGCTTAGCTAAGCTATGCATATTTAATTCTTTTCATCTTTCTTCATAAATCAGTCCCTCGGGCCCAAAACAATTTGTGGTAGTTTCTTTAGAACTGCTCAAATTTGACTGTCTAGAATTGAATGCAATATTCCAGATAAGCTGCCTTTTTGCAGGATGGAGGAGGGCCATTTTCCAATCCTCTTGCTATTTGAAAACTGAGATGCCAGTCCCTTGATGTGAAAATATCACAGACCTACATATTAGCCCTGCTGCAGAATTTTTGTTAGCTCTACTGTGTGGTAAACTACTTTTCCATCTGCTTTTACTTTACAGTAATCTCTGTAAATTATTAGATTGTGTGTAGAACCACAGTACACTTGGCATAGGATTTCTTTCCTGTGTGCTTGCCAGTCCTTATGGTTATGTATGTGAACCACTGTTTCCTTTTTAACATTTAACTCCCTATGATGTATGATAATCAATATTCTCTTTGTCTTGATTCACATAGTCCTTTATAAGCTTTTATATATGGAGGTTTTTTCAAATTTTGATTTATGTGTTTTTCTCCTATGTTTTCTGTAATTCTCATATGCTGAATGACTCTTGACCCCTGGCATATTTGCTGACTAAAAAGTAATATCTGAGAATGTCTGTGATAAAAGAACTGCCTCAGGTCTTGAAACAATCTGATTTTTTGTTTCTTTATTCAAGCAGTTGGTTGTTGCTGCTGCTGTTCAACTTTTTCAGCACCCTTGAGGTGTAGCAATTGTAATTTTGGCTTCCTCTCACTGTGCACCAATGTGTTAATTCACTTTCCCAAATTTCAGATTTACAAGTATTAACAACAGTCTTAATGTTTTTCACTGTCTATTGTGTTAAGTACCTGTGTAACACAACTTCTATATTATACTGTGATGGCAGGAAGAATTTTCCGGTACATCTTGTCCCAGGTGCACATCCTTCCCTTCTCTCTATCCTATATCTGAAAATGCTGGCTAGGGATCCATGTATTATTAAATCTCCATTTAATGTACTGTAAGGAAATAACTATTGTTGTCAAAGCTTAATTGTCACTTCATAAGTCCTTTACTGCAGTCAAATAAAGATAGGTCTGTGCAAGAACTACAAGGAGTTACTTTTTTTTCTGGAGGACCTATTTATTATTTCTAATCATTATTGTCATTTGGCAAGGACATTCTTCTTCATTCTCATTCTGAGTTCTGATTTGGAGCTTCTTGAGTTTTACTTGCTCTTGGTGTGATTTGCAGCAATTTGGATTATTCAAATATGACCAAATATTCTGATGCTATTTCTTCACAGGCTTTTCAAGTGACGAGCATTAATTAGTATATTATTCCAACAAATATACTAGCTTGCTTCTGAAAATGCCCAATAAAATGTGTCATAAATTCATAGATCCAAAAGTTATAAGGGTTAGTGCAAATAGCCAATTTTTCTCTTCTAAGTTGACTATATATAGATATATATTAAAAATGTGTTAGTGCAGTCAGTGTTAATCATATGACTATTGTCTTCTGATTGCTTTAAAGTCTCTCTTCAGATCCTGATAAAGGGATTTGGACTATTTCTTAAAAAAAATATTGTTTTATCATTAAGCTTTGGGAAACACATAAGCATATTTTGCTTTGATCTTTCTATGGAAACAAAGTCTTTGTGATTATGTTACTTGTGTATGTGCATTTTGTAGTTTTTCTCCCCAGGATAATTTTCAAACCTGTTACCAGTTGCAGGAAAATGTTTCAAAACCAGGTTAATCATGACACTATTTATTCAAAGTGAGTATTACGTTGCCTAGTAGTGTTGTACAATTATTTCGTTATGGTTAGAAATTGTAATGTGGCTTTTCTGCTATATGGATGTCAGTTTTAACTTACAAGCCATTATCTCTTGTCACACAAGGTACCAAGTAATGTCAAGTGTCTTTCAAGGAAATTTAAGCATGCTGCAAGAAAGTTTGTTCTTGATGTGCTGGTTTCTGTTGGGGTAGAGATAATTTTCTTCACAGTGTCTATTAACTGGGCTCTGTTTTGGATTTGTGCTGAGCACAGGGTCAGTAATATAGAGATGTTTTTGTTATTGCTGAGCACAGCTTGAACAGGGCAAAGGCCTTTTCTGCTTTTTTTACAACCATGGTGGGGAGGAAGTTGTTGGTGCATGGGAGGACACTCATCCAGGACAGGTGACCCTAATTTACCAAATGGATATTCCAGACCACAGGACCTCATGATCATATAGAAATTAGGGAGGAAGAAGGAGGATGGGGGTGCTTTTGTAGTGATGGTGTTTGTCTTCCCACGTAACCATTACACGTGATGGGGTCCTGCTCTCCTGGAGATGGATGATCACCTGCTCAGCCATGGGAAGCAGTGAATAAATTTTTGCTTTGCTTGTGTGTACAGCTTTAGCTTTCCCTGTTAAACTGTATTTCAACCCATAAGTTTTCTTTTACCCTTCTGATTCTCTCCCCAGTCCTGCTGGTGGGGGAGTGACTGAGTGGCTCTGTGGGGTTTGGCAGCTGGAGTCAAACCACAGCACTTGAGTGAAACACAATGCCATGCACACTTTGCACCACTTACCTTGCAGCAAGCAAAAGAAAGATAAGGTGGTGGTGACACAAGCTTCAGAGGGTGTGTCTACACTTCAGAAACAATGAAGGAAAGGCACTGGACTGATGATGTTCTACAGCACCCTTATTTAGCTCACTGGATCATTTTTGGTGTCCCTACTAGTCCTCTCTATGGCAAAGGCTGTGGATGGTATCTTGATACCCCTCCCAAGAGATTGGACAGATGAAACACCCCTAAATTGTGTGTTCCATCCTCTGTGTAATCTTTCATCTATTTCAAAAGGCTTTGTAGCTTCAAATACTATTCCCTGCCTACATACACTCCCCTACTACTTACTAGAACATACATAAACACCTTTGGATTTATGTTGTAAAATACCTTTCTCCTATGTTGCAGTGCAGTCTTCACTTTAGACAAAGTGAAATTTAGAAGCCACAAAAAAAAGGAGATAATTATATCATAGAGCACAAGAGCATAGCAAAATCAGAGGAGAGCTAGAACTATATGCTGTGCTGTCTAGATGTGTTTCATTTGTTCTGCATGAACCTTTACTAGTGAACATAAGCTGGTATACAACATTTAACTGACAAACTTATTTTTTTCCTTCTCTTTGTATTTATCATCTTTTTCTTTATTCAATGTTTGTTTGTTTGGTTTTTTGGGTTTTTTTCTCAGTACTTATATCCTAAGTTTTGTGGCTTATTGTTCAAAAGCATTAATTAAATTGCAAAAGAGCAGCGTTTCAACCTATTGTCTGAATACTCATTATTTAAAGATGATAAAATAAAGCCCTTGAATTCACCTGGTACTTCAGATTTTCATCTCCAAAAAGCCCATCTGAGATAGTCTATGAAATGCATGGCTTAGTGTGTTTTACTCATATCTGAGATTATGCAGTCTTTCTACCTGTGCTCTACCTGGAGCCTGTGCTCCACAGCAGACAGTGGTGTCTTAGTTTGTTTCACAAAAGGTTCTGACATTTGCAGGAGAAATTATTTGAAGTATGCTGTGGTTTGTGGGAATCCAGATTGCACCTTTGTCTCCTCTTCTAAGGGAGTAGAAGAGTGTAATGGCAGTAGAGAGGAGATGGAGATAGCAGCTTTACCAAAATAAACAGTATGATCTTGACCAGATCACGTATGTTCATTTTGCTTGCATTCCTGTAGTTTCTGGATGTGATCCACAGATGAGGACTACTGCTCTGGTGCAAACAGACTTTCTTTCAGACCATTCATATTTGTGAATTCCCTGTACATCACAGACAAAACAAAATGATTTTTTGTGTTTTCTAAAAAATGAAAAGAGCCCCAGCATATGTATTTGAAACCTGTGTTTTGTTACACTGAAGGCTAATGCACAGGCAACCAGTTTGGCTGCATTTGTTGAATAAGCTGGCACACAGTTAATGAATTTTACCTAGAACATAAAATCTTCATATGTCACAGACTGCTACATGGTGTAAATCACAAATGGCAGTGCAGAGCCCTCTGTCATATTTAATTAGGTATTATTCAGACTCTCTTCTATCACTACAATGGCAAGATCCCAAACTGGTTGATTCTTTGAGTTAAATATAATAAATTTTTAGAAAATGCCAGTGTAGCTTTGCTGAATTGCTGATAGATAGATAATAGAGTCTATTAGGAAGCCTGTAGAGTTGATAAATAGCATCTGATAAGTAACTTTTCCTTGGTATCAAGATGGAAATTGATTGCAGTTCCTACTTACCAGTCTAGTCACATCGAAAGGCTCTTGAAGAGCAGCATACAGGAGTAGGGTTTTATAAGAGGGTGGCTGCTTGAATGTGCTCAGGATTGCTCTTCAGCAAAGACAGAATTGGGTGTTAAGCAGAAATTGAGGAAGCTTTGTGTATCGTCTCATTTAAGAGCCCTGACTTTCTAATTACATCTAAAAGAAGCTCTGTGGAGCCAAGAATAGGAGAAGCACATCAGCTCCTTTACAGCAATGTAATTTATTCTCAGAGGACTTGGCATTAATTGAATTCTTTACATTTTTTACAAGGTAAATAGTTTACATTTATACTGCTCCCTCGTGATTATCTGCTTTTGGGGTGGGAAGGGGAACCAAGAGAAAAAAGAAAAAGGATGAAGTCCAGTGCTACAGTGAGCAGATCCATACTGACTTGATGGAAATGTTTCAGCCGTGGAAGTCAGGCTGAGTGGTTGCAAGCACCACAGTTCACTCACAGCTTAATAAATGTAATGGAGAGGCTATTCAAATGGTAAGTAATTTTTCCTGTGCTGAACAAAGGATTTTCAAATCCAAGTATTTTGATGCTGGCCTTAATGTTTCAATTTGAGATGGATTTAAACTAAGCTAGCCTTTCCTGTGGCTGTTCTTAACCACATTTCTTTTGAAAACTGTAAGATCAGTAGAAAATACATAGTAACTTTTGATTTCTGAAGAAAGCACCTGTAAAAAATGCATTGATTTGTGGTTCAGACACAATGGCTTCAGTTATGCTGTAGTATATATATCACTGATTTCATATGGAATTCATTTCAGCTTCATAAATACTAATACATTTCTATTTCTAATTCAACACAGTAAATTTAAATAATATACATTGTTGAAAGAAAAAAAATCTCCTGTATGGTAATGTCATGATGTATAACAGCAAAGTGCATTAGTGAAAGGGCCAGTGCTTTAATTCCTGGTCAGACTTCTGTTAGCAAACATGGACTGCACATTAATATAACTTTTTGGACTGGATGAAGATGCATTGATTTACACCATCCATATATCTGAAACTGTAAGTGCCAAAGCACTTGCTGCTCATTGCATGCCTTTCCCACATATCTTTGTTAGTACTGTCCTTATGGTTAGCTAGCCAGCTTTAAAAGTGTTGTAGACTGTATGAAAAAAAGCCTTTTAAATTTTGTTGAATGAATGCTAGTCTATTTAAACATTTATTGAAGTTGTTGAAATTTTGAAATATTTTATCTTTCTGCAATTCAGGAGAGTTTCAGTTATCTAAATTAGAACATAGATGTTTAATTGCACTTTTGAAAATGAGCTGATATAATATCTTTAACAATAATAGACCGAGATATGGGCTAAGTGTCAGAGTACTCAAACTAAACACAGTATCTATTTCAGAGTGTTTTTTACCCTTTTTCCTTTAGTGAGATTAAACTGCTTAAAGACCATTGTTTTGGGAGCAGTGCAAAGCAGATACATTCTCAGAATCTCAGATTACCATTTTCCATATACTTTGAACCCTCTACATTTTGTTTCAATGCTATAAAGACCATAGTCTTTCAGAACGTTTAATTATTCATTGTTTAAAATATCATAAAAATCAGCATGTGTGTGTAAATAAAGGTAAGCATGTCTCTTATTATTTTGATATTTGTAATTTTAAGCATTATGCACCATCATTCCATGTTGCCTTATTTGAGATGCTTGCTGCATTAAGCAGTGTCAACAGTTTGTTTGTGTGCTTGCCTTTAATGAAAAGTCTCATGCAGCATCAAAATACAATAAGTCTGAGCAGAGGGGTGAGCCTGTGTGTACATGTATGCAGGCATTCAGCTTTACTTCCTGGAAATGCCTCCTGACCTGTGATCCAGATAGACAGGGACATAATCACCCCATGTAATGTGAATTGCCATCTGAGATGCATTTTTAAGGATGCCTAGTCCCCTGATTTAAATGCCAGACCAAGTGACTAAAGTTAATTGACTTAAGAAGCAGCATAAGGGAAAGATGTATCAATATGGTTTCTGAAAAGAGGTATGGATAAAATGTCCCTGCATACTGTAAAGTTACTTGAGCTCAAATCACCTGCAGAAGATGGAAAAACAGTTCTGTAACAATCACATTCTTCTTCTCTGTTTATGTCCCATCACCCTTCCTGTGCTTTTAATTTTGTTCAGGAGCTGGTGCTTGTAATGTCACAAAATATTTCTTCTCTCATCTTCACAGAACCAGTGACAATTCAAAGCAAACTGTTCCTCTTTACTCAGAAATCTCTTGTTTGTACAGGCAGGATCAAAACTGTAATTTGTCTTGTGGTGCAGATGTCACACTGATTGTGAGTAAATTGCTACAGTTTTATCAATGTGTTGTTTTAATGATTCTTCTCTTTCTTGTGGTTCATGGTGGACCCAGTCAATGAAGTCGCTCTTCACTAGCAAACATGATTGAATCTTTTTTTTTCTGTTGTTTACAGTAGTAATGACTTCCTTTGTCCTGTGCTAATTAGTAATCAGTGTAATATGGTAAAAGTTTCTCTGGTTTTGATATTTCAGTGTTCCATAGGGGTTTCTGTACTGCGTTCTTATACAAAGATTCAGACCTTAAAACTATATAGATACTAATTAACACATTTAATCTGGCCATTTTTGTCCAGAACATCCTATTAAATAAATAATAACCCACTAAACCTTGCTAGCTTTTTCATGGGTGACACTGCCAATGTGTTCTCTGGTGCAGTCTACCCTGACCATCACAGAGACCTTATTGAATCCCTGCACATTAGTGTAATTTGTCATGCACTGAGGCAAGAGCCACATGAAACGATCTTCAAATCTGATATGTCATGAGATATTAACTCTTAAGCAAATAGATTCAGAAGGACACATTTTTCTCTACCCACCTGTCTTTCCCATACTGCTTCCTGACTAGCACACTCAAAACCAGCTCTCTTTGGGATCATGTTTTCCATCTACCTCCTTTTGTTGAATGAGGGTCACATAGTGTTCTCGTACCAAATCTGTGTGGCAGTTTGTGCCATTGTTTCCCTATATGGGGAAGGAAAAGATATACAGACCTGCTGCACGTTACCTTTTTAGGAGGCTGCAATAACTTTTCTTTGGAGTCTGACTGTGGCTGAGTTGTCATTCTCTAAGCAGTGTCTGTTTATATCCGCCTAATAAAGCTGTGGATTTTAGCAGCTATTTTTTCCTAGAGAGTTTCTTTACAGCGGAAGCTGTTGCTGCTGTTGGCAATGCTCACTTAGGACAGAGTAGTTGGCATACTTCAAATGGGAGAGCTTAATCCTGTGGATTGGGTTGACAGGAACTTTGGGCAGTTCAAGAGGGGAAGTGCATATTTTCGTGCTTGAGGCGGACTAACCCTATACCTCAGTGCAGGCTGTGAACTGACTGACTTGAGCTGCAGTCTTGCTGAAGAGTGTGTTAAACAGAAGCAAGCTATATATTCTGATAATAAATCAGGCAAACCACATAGGGGCTATATTCAGAGAAGCTTGGCCAGCAGACGGTGGGAACTTACTGCCTGCTTCTGCTTGGGGCTACAGAAGATGCACCTGCAAATATGTGGTCTTGGTCCCACCAGTCTAAGATGGACATTGAGGCAACAGAATGAGAGCAATGGAAGGCTTACAGAATAATTAACAGAAATGAGGAAGCTTGTGGTAGGTTTAGAGCTAGCTAAACTCACCGACACACTTACTCTTTATCTTGCTGTGAGATATGATTTTAGAAGGGCAAGAACAGGCTCAAACCTTAAGACTATGAAGAAAGCTTTATTAACAAAACTAAAACAACAGAAAAAGAAAAAAATCAGAATGAACCTTCCTGAACACTTTCCCTCCCCTGCCAACCTTCTTTTCTTTCCCACCTGACAACATAAAACAAAACCTGGAATTTTAAATCCAGAATAGTTATCTTTCCTCAGTTCTCATAGGGCAAGGAGTTTTCTCTCCCAACACCACGGAGAAATCTCCACAAGAACACAGTCTTCTCTTGGCTTTACATCTTCACAAACAGCAGCTGCTCAGTTTAGAAAAACTTCTGCTGTTGTGAAATTCCT